>APFE030593798.1:230352-277582 GCA_000404065.3 Pinus taeda | reverse complement strand
AAATATACACACCTTTTTTCACTTTGTAGGAGCTCGATATTGCCTCTGATGTATCTCTGTAATTTCAGATCATCCAATTCTGAAATTGCAACCTGAGGTAGCCCTCTATGTCCTCTTTCCAATGCCACCAGTCTGACCCCAATTGGATTCTCCAATGAAGAGTTATGCCAAATCTCCCAAAGTGACCTGATTATAGACTAATTCAGTAGAGTGAACTTGTACGACGTGCCATGTGTCCCTGTTTTGACCTTTGGCTCTGAAAAATATATACAAGAAACTAAAGTCCGTCCTCTTTCTATACCTTCTTACGAAATTTCAATCTGATGCTTAAAGAGAAAGTTATGACGATTTTCCCCAGGTCACCTGTTTTGAATGTAATTCAAGATTCTGCAAAAGGACCAACTTCCTCAAATCATATCTCCGAAAACATAGTGCGAAAAGATCTGAAATTTGGACCTGAGATTCAACGCGATGTCTTCTCAAATGGGTTTTTTTTTTTAGCTTCTGAAACGTCAAAAAAAGAAAAGAAAGAGAAGTTATAGCGAAAATGTCACGATGACCTGTTTGGAGTAGCGAAACCCTAGAATCCAAAGCTCTGATACCAAATGTTATGAAACCAGCTCAAGAAAAGATAGAAAAGATAGATCAACGCCTTAGAATTCAGACTCTTCAAGGGGGAAACCTCCTTTACATTACATAAATGAACAATTCTTGGATGATTCAAATGACAAAACCTCCTTTCTATATATAGGAGTCTAAGGAGTCACAATATAACCCAGCCGACCTAACAATAATATAAAGCCACAAAAATAACAATAGAGGGATTCTATGGGGCACATTAATAACAATATGGGGACAATAGGGGCAAAACAATATTAATAAGGGGTACAACTACAATAGTAATGGGGTAGTCATTAGTATTATAGGGACCCAACAGTCTTTCAATGTTATTAATCAATTTTTTATAAACATTTGTGCTTAGCTCGCAAACAAAACTGCTTTACAACCAACCAAGCTGTTGTTGGCTTTTCAATGTAGTGAATGCATAGAACCATAATGTTGTTAACCAGGACAAACTATATTTCTTCCACTGTAATAAATAATCTTTCACTGTTATTAATCAATTTTTTATAAACATTTGTACTTAGCTCGCAAACAAAACTGCTTTACAACCAACCAAGCTGTTGTTGGATTTTCAATGTAGTGAATGCATAGAACCATAATGTTGTTAACTAGGATAAACTATATTTCTTCCATTGTAATAAATAGTCTTTCAATGTTATTAATCAATTTTTTATAAACATTTGTGCTTAGCTCGCAAACAAAACTGCTTTACAACCGACCAAGTTGTTGTTGGCTTTTCAATGTAGTGAACGCATAGAACCATAATGTTGTTAGCGTTTCAAAGCAATAAAACAACCTAGGTTATAAGCCAAAATGTTTCTGTGACAAGAAAAAGACACAATCCATCCAAAATCCACATCATAATGTGGTTACAACCAAAAACATATGACACCCCTATTCTTTATGACCCTGAGAATCTTGTAAGATTTCTAGATTATAATAGACTATAGAGGTTCCTTCTAGAATGGATTTTGGCTCCAATGTCGCACAAATTATGAAATAAAACAACTTAGGTTGTAAGCCAAAATGTTTCTGTGACAAGAAAAAGATACAATCCATCCAAAATCCACATCATAATGTGGTTACAACCAAAAACATACGACACCCCTATTCTTTATGGCCCTGAGAATATTGAGTGCTAAAACTCCCCGAGTTACCTTCTTGAGCCAGGTTGGTTGGCCTACTTGTCAATGGTTGATTGTTGCCATATGATTGAGTCCAATTCACATCTTCCAACCATGGAGGTATTGAGTACCCATACCTCACATTTGCACTACTAACCCCTGCATTAAGTGGAGTGTGTAATGAGCATACATAGAATTGACACCAACTCTGGTAGGAATAAGGCAAGTGGGTAAACCCTCAATTTGATAGTGAGGCACTTGAATGTTTATGAGATCTTGGAATAATGGTGTATTATCTACAATGGAGTCCAATGAGTTTGAAATAATCCTGGTTTCATCAGCTATTCTTGTATCATTGTGAACCATATTGATCATCCTTTGTTCCTTTTCAAGCATTTGTTGTGCCTTTCTTGATTCCTTTTCCTGTCTTGCCATTTGTTTTTGTTGGTCCTTAACTTGCCTTGCTTTATCTCTTTCAATCCTTTCGTCTGCTCGACGTTGCGCTGCAACAATCCTTGCTTCCTTGACTAGATCCTTCTTTTTCTGTTTTAATTCTTACATTTCAAATTTATTTTTTTCAGACTCAACTAACATGTTTATATAGTCCTCTGAGGTGAGTGACTGTGAGCTTCGACCCAGACAAAAACTACCTAGTGCACCTTGCTTTTTCATTGATACTCTCTCTACTGGTAGCATTAGGAATCGACCAAGTGTCTTCTCCACCCCTCCCACCTGCATGTCATTGCTTGGACTTCCCTTTCAGTATATGATAGAATTGATTGAACTATATCATTATCTTCATTTGATGCCTCATTATGTGCTTCATCTTCTTCCATTGATCTATTGTCCACAAAAAAATGAACAATTTCATTGTTCAATTCTGCTGGTTGTGAGGGCATGTTCATGCTTTGTTCATTGGTTGCTGAGACACTATGTGCATTCATATTAATCATTGCTTCTGCTAGCCATGAAGGTGGGGTTGCTTGGCTTGGCAATGTCAATTGGTCATTGTCAACTGCATGTTCAACAATGTCACTAACAATATCAACAACAAGAGTTTCATGTTCTTGAGTTGTTGGAATGATCTCCATGTTTTTGCGAATTTGTTCATGGTTATATTGTGTTTCACATACAGTTTCATCATCTTCATCATATAAGTGTCCTTGAGAGAGGGAAATCATATTACCAGCTGTAACAACATCATCTTGGTCATCTACTTCTTGCACTTCAACACCTGTTTGGGCATTCCCTTCTTCCTGACCATCCACATGAAACGCTTAGCTACAACTAGTATCATGCAGAAGAGCATCATAGTTCAGTGGCCAGATTCCTGTCCTCCTAAAGCTAGCCTTGATATTTGATGGTGTCAAAGCCCTTTTAAAAGCTTTACTTGCAAGCTCTGCTAGCTCAAACCTTTTCATATCAACCCCTAGATTCTTTACCATCCATGCAGCGCGCTCCGACCTGAAATAGTTCTTGAAAGGGCCAAACACACTAACATCAAGGGATTGCAGTCTGTGAGTGGTATGAGTGGGCAATGTCAATAAGTCGATGCCTAAATTGTTTGCTTCCTCAATTGTTTGTACAACCATGTGGCTCCCATGGCCATCTAATATCAATAGGTGCCTGTTATTAGGTGAGGCACCACCTGGTACCGATGCAGCAAAGTGAAAAAGCCAACTTAAAAACAGTTCTTTAGTCATCCATGCATGGGGATGTGCAGCCATGCATGCACCTGGTTCACAGTTCTGTATATAGTATTTCAGTTGAATTTTACCTTTGAATAGATAAAATCCTGGGATTGAAGTACCAATTGCATTGACACAACATAAAATAGTTATCCACTCCCTACTCTTAGGAAAAATCTTTGCCACATTTCGGCTCCCTCTCTTGGAAATTACCCGCATGCGACAATTCCTCCCTGCCTGTAAACCTGTTTCATCACAGTGCCATATATGGTCTGCTCCATAAGAATGTTTATCATAAGCACTAGAAAGTGTGTCATAGAACTTTTGCACAACTTTAGGGCACAAATTTATTGCTTTTTCTCTGTCAAGGCCCTTAACAGTACGCAATACAAGTTCTGGATGCCTTTTTTTAAATCCAAACCACCGTGATTTACCAGGAAACCCATCTTTGAATGGGTTTGGCCTCCCTTGACAGATTTGAGCAACTGTGGATTTGAGTTGTATCAACTCTAGCCCATGTCCCAATTGGGCCATTTCTTTACACCACTCAACCACCTTGGCCTCCTCCTCCTCAGTCATAACTATAAGAGGCCCTCTACGTTTTCTATGAGTCAGTCCATTTATCCAATAATGTATTGATGAGGGAGGAAAACCATGTTTTTTTTGCAGATGCCCGAACTGAGTAACCATTAAACTCTATGTCGACAATTGCAACTACCATTTGTTCTTTTGTCCATCCTCTTATAGCACTGATCTTTTTAGTTGAACTTGCCCCTTGGACTGTTGTTGACGGTGGTTCTGCGGCTAATGTTGTGTTAACATCAGCTACCGTCACATGGTCATCCTCAACAATGTTCCTTGGGGCATTGTTGACATTGACATCAACTGTCCTGTCCTCATCAGACGATGTGCATCGCAGCTGCACACTCCTTGTCACTCTACTGCCACTTCTCCTTGTACGAGCAGCATAAATACCTTTTGCCATAGATGCAACAACCTGTAAAATTATTGCATGCATTTAGACATTAGAATATTTGTAAATTATGCTTTCATACAAGGCAAAAATACTTCTGTTTTATTACGGGAAATTATCAACATGTATGTTAGTATCCTTGAAAAATCAAATATACAGAATCATTTTGTTGTATGTCTTCAAAATTATCAGTGATTGTTGTTTTGATAACTTGTCTTTACACTTAAAATACCATGACTGTATTGATTGGTTTTGTTATGCATTTCCCAACAGAGCTCTTGTTCGGTTTGACTACTTAAAATATTGTTTTGTTGTTTTGTTGTTTTCTGTAAGGATGCACTTCTCCAGAAATGGATCTTTGGCTATAAAGGAGTTATCATTGGCAAAACCAAGCATGGTATTTAATTTGACCAAGGCTCCAACTTGAGAGACCCCTGAAGCACTCTTGATCATAACTTTGCCACCATAACAAATTTTTTCCTCATGTCACTTACGATTGAAGTTTCTAGTCATGTAAACATTCATTTCAACTACAACTCTTATTTGCATCTTGTCTACATATATAAGAGAGGCCATGCCTTTTTCTTAAATCAGGAAAACATATTATCAATTTGTAAAGTTTTGAGTAATTATTGACCTCATATATTTGCAATAGTTTGAGGCTGGTTGTGCCTTCTTTGTGGTCCTTCATTCTGATAGGTTTCCCCTTGTGTACAACAACCTTCCAATAAGGCCCTTCCATTGCTTCTTGTTCATTTGTTTATGTTATTTTCTTCCTTTTACATTGTTTTGTTTACTTTCTGATCATATTTCAAGAATGATCTAAACCCACTTTTCCTTTTCTCCTTTCAACTTTTTCTTCAATTTATTTTGCAGGTCTTGTTTATGCTACCATTGGTCTTGATGATGTTTATTGCTGGCCTCATACAAGGTTTTTTGTTTCAACACTAAAAGTTGCATTGCAATACTTAGACCACTAATTAAGTAACTCATCTGAAGCTTCTGATCTATATTACAGCCAACACAAGGACAATAAATCTATGCTTATCTTCCAATTGGGCCATAGTTTTTGTTTCTTATTATAAAATTTCATTAAGTTTTTGTTAAAAATGATTCTTAGAAAGAATTGCCTTGTGAAATTATGGTTAAACAAATTTCAATTGAGTTGATCATCATGTTCCTACATATTTTTTGCATGATGTCTATATTTGTGTAGAAATCTTCTACAAGTATTGGAAGGATTTTCGAAGATTACCTGTGGTTTGCACAAAATTGGAATTTGTTTTGTTGCTCTTCTCATACATTCTTAAATGTATTTGTCATTGTTTTATTGAGTATATGTCATTGATGCATATGAATCAAGCATGAATTGAGAATTTGGATTTGCATTCCAAATTATTAGCATATGACAATAGCCGGCTATTAGACCACGTATATTGGCCTTCTCTCTTGTAAAAGTGTAAATTGATTTAAATTACTAATTTCATTGATGTATTCATTCTCTGTTAAATGCAAGTTTTCTAAAAACCCATCAAATGTGTATATCTCACTGTAATTTCCATGTTCTAGTATTTAAAATGTCATTCTGCATTTATTTTCAGGGTTTCATTGTTGCACTCTATTGGTTCAAGTATTACTGTTTTATTGCTGTTTTTTTTTTTTTTTCTTTCTTCTTGTTTTGTACCGGGCAAGAACATATAGGTTGCAACCTATTGTACTCGGCTAGTACGGTGTTCAGTTATGAGAAGTATGCCATAATTTTTAAAGGAACCTATTGTACTCTGGCGGCAAGCGGTTCAATGATGAGAAATATGTCATAACTCCATTAAAGGAGCACCATCTACGCATTTAACTAAGTTACACACTTATTACCTAGAATTTAAAGCTAGTGAGTATATGCTTCAGAGAAACTTTGCTAAGTCACACTGAGTTGGACAGTGGTGAGCTTCATGGGTAATGGACAAGGTAGTTAGAAAGTAAAGTGAAAGAAACTAGAATTATTAACTTTTTTCAGACAATTGTTCCCTGTCAATAAATTTCCCAGTTTCAAGCACATCTCGAAAAATTTGTATAAAAAACCTTGTAGTCATCAAATACGTACAAAATGCCCCATAACAAGCAAAAATGCCAGTCAAATTCAAATTCCATCCTTGTGGTGGATTTTTCAAGAACACGCTCCATTAACTGTCTATAAAGATAAACCTTGTGTAGACATTTTCTACAAGTATTGGAAGGATTTTTGAAGACTACCTGTGGTTTGCACAAAATTGGAATTTGTTTTGTTGCTCTTCTCATACATTCTTAAATGTATTTGTCATTGTTTTATTAAGTTTCATCATGTAAGAGTTACAATATGTCACTGATGCATATGAACCAAGCATGAATTGAGAATTTGGATTTGCATTCCAAATTATTAGCATATGATAATAGTCGGCTATTAGACCACGTATATTGGCCTTCTCTCTTGTAAAAGTGTAAATTGATTTAAATTACTAATTTTATTGATGTATTCATTCTCTGTTAAATGTAAGTTTTCTAAAAACGCATCAAATATGTATATCTCACTGTAATTTCCATGTTCTAGTATTTAAAATGTCATTCTGCATTTATTTTCAGGGTGTCATTGTTGCACTCTATTGGTTCAAGTATTGTTGTTTTATTGTTGTTTTTTTCTTCTTTCTTCTTGTTGTGTACTGGGCAAGAACCTAAAGGTTGCAACCTATTGTATTCGGCTAGTACGCTGTTTAGTTATGAGAAGTATGCCATAATTTTTAAAGGAACCTATTGTACTCTGGTGGCAAGCGGTTCAGTGATGAGAAATATGTCATAACTCCATTAAAGGAGCACCATCTACACATTTAACTAAGTTACACACTTATTATCTAGAATTTAAAGCTAGTGAATATATACTTCAGAGAAACTCTGCTAAGTCAAACTGAGTTGGACAGTGGCGAGCTTCATGGGTAATGGACAAGGTAGTCAGAAAATAAAGTGAAAGAAACCAGAATTATTAACTTTTTTTTTTTCAGATAATTGTTGCCTGTCAAAAAAATTTCCCAGTTTCAAGCATATCTCGAAAATTTTGTATAAAAAACCTTGTAGTCATCAAATACGTACAAAATGCCCCATAACAAGCAAAAATGCCAGTCAAATTCAAATTCCATCCTTGTGGTGGATTTTTCAAGAACAGGCTCCGTTAACCATCTCTAAAGACAAACCTTGTGTAGACATTTTCTACAAGTATTGGAAGGATTTTCGAAGACTACCTGTGGTTTGCACAAAATTGGAATTTGTTTTGTTGCTCTTCTCATACATTCTTAAATGTATTTGTCATTGTTTTATTGAGTTTCATCATGTAAGAGATACAATATGTCAATGATACATATGAATCAAGCATGAATTGAGAATTTGGATTTGCATTCCAAATTATTAGCATATGACAATAGCCGGCTATTAGACCACATATATTGGCCTCCTCTCTTGTAAAAGTGTAAATTGATTTAAATTACTAATTTCATTGATGTATTTATGTTAAATGCAAGTTTTATAAAAACCCATCAAATATGTATATCTCACTGTAATTTCCATGTTCTAGTATTTAAAATGTCATTCTGCATTTATTTTCAGGGTGTCATTGTTGCACTCTATTGCTTCAAGTATTGTTGTTTTTCTCATTAGATGAATGGGGAAATTTAACCTATTGAAAACATTTATCTTCATCCTGTATGTCCTTGTATGTTGATCTTGATTTATTATTGATTGTTGAGGAATTGTTCTTGGTTTGGATTGGTTTGGTTTGATCTTGATTTATTTCTTTTGATGGGATGCTTTCGGTCATCGGATGACCTGCAACGATTCGGGACATGCCTTATTTGATTTCATTGTTGTTTTAATGTGATTTGATTTATATGGCATCACCCCTCATTCTCTGGTTATTATAGCTCGGATCGCTAAGGCACTCTAATCCCTTCCTTTCCATCATCTTAGGCTTGCCGATATATTCTTGCTAGATTAACGAGGTACATGACCGACCTTGATGTCCATTATGACCCCATAGTTCTCCTAGTTTGAAAGACTATATCAGGAGACAACTTGGAATATCTTCCTGGCAACACTTGAAGAACGCCTACAAACAGGCATAATGCAAGACACAAAGTGGGATATGAGAACCTGAACCCTTGAGATACTCGGGACTTCCTACTAATCGAGATGGTTCATAGCCAGGGCACACCAAGCAATTAAAATCTTGTCGGGCACATCAATACGTCTATAAGTCTGAACATAGAAATAGGTGAATTGGTGAATTGTGAAATAGAACTGTAGGTTGTGTGTTGATTTTCATGAAACTGAAACTGTAAGTGAAATTGAATCTGTAAGAACTAAAACTTCAAGAAATCTGATAAATGAAAACATAACTATAAGAAAACTGTGTTGTAATTGATATAACTAACCTGGATATACTGACAATTGTTTTGTGATGTTTTGTTTTCAAGGTTGCTGAATAGTTTGAAAGCATAACATGCAACTTCAAGAGTGGTTGAACTTCTTTTGTAGTTTTTGGCACTTGAATTTAATTGGTGGACATGGATGGACTTGGATTGCATTGGCTTCATTTTGAATGAGTGGTCTGGATTTAATTTGATGTGATCTAATGGTTGGAAATTTCTTATTTGTTGATCCATGTGCTTTGATTTGTTTTAATGAGAAATAGAATGAGTTGGGTGTCATTTATTGCAGTTATTGGGTTGGGTGTCATTTATTGAACAAAGTCGGTTTAAATGTTATTGGGTTGGGTGTCATTTATTGAACATAAGGGGTTTAGTTGTTGAACAACACAGCAGTTATGGCTGACATACATTCACTTTTATTATGTGCAGGTATGGATATTTATTTGGGATATAAAGCTTCAGTTCTAATGAGTGGGGGTTGAAGTGACTGCTACTTTGTACTTCTGGAATAGACAATTTTGGAAGCATTTATGGTTTTATCTGTTTTCTAGTTGGGTCAATATGGTTTGCACTCTTAAGTATTAACATACTACTTATGGATAGTTGTGGACCCAATCAATGTATTGGGAAATTTTGGACATAAATTAATACTTATTTATACTTAATGTTATTTATCTTTGTTTAAATATTGGTTGCAAAAGTTTCAATTTCTGGTGGTTTGGTGGGACCAATACTATATCAATTACTGGTCCCTGCACAACATTAGACATCTCTCCTATGTTCACAAAAATTGGATTGGATTGAGGTACTCTTTATAATGTTGAAAAACTCTTAAGGAATAAAATAACGTTGAGGTTAACTATGTTCACAAAAATTTAATCAGAAACATCTTGTTTAATATTTAAAACAAGTTTAATATTCAAAACAAGTTTAATATTCAAAACAAGTTTAATATTCAAAACAAGTTTAAGGAATTTCAAATCTACAAACATCATGGCATTCCTTTTGAATCCGTTTACTTTACATTTTCGTCTACGCGTGATATATGTTCATAATCCAAGTAATTTAAGCAGTTATACATGTCGGTTCGGTTCGCTCTGCTTATATTATGTTTGGAATTCACATATACCTGCACATGCATTAAATTTACAACTTTAGTTATTTACAACTTCAAAGGTTCATACCAATTTTCCTGGCTCGCAATCTAGCTTACGACCTAGGGGCTAGTTACACCTATTGTTTCCCTCTGCTTATATTTCTTTTGGAATTCACATATACGTGCACATGCATTAAATTTATAGTGCCAAAGGTTCACAACGATTTTCCTGACCCTCAATCTAGCTTATAGCCTAGGGGCCATTTACAACTATACGCCTATATGGCCCGTAGGCCTTCTTAAATTCTTGGTAGTTATTAGTGTTGCTTTTAGTGACACTGGGATAAAAGCGATTTAATGCATCACACTGCTCTGAAGTATCATAGAATTTGTTCCCTTTGAATACAAATACTATTTTCCAAATACTTTGAAGTATCATAGAATTTGTTCCCTTTGAATACAAATACTACCCTCCAAAATTGTTGTCAGTAAAATGAAGTAATTATGTTCTTTATGAAATGTAGTCTAAAACTTAGGTAAGATTGAAAATTTTAGTAATAACTTGCTTTGTGTTTCCATTAGTATATGTAAAGCAATATTCTACTTTATTAATATGGAAATATTTTGATTTTTATTTCATTGTATACATTATAAATTTTTATAATATTTTTGTTTTATAATTAAATATATATATATATATATATATATATATATATATATATTAATTATAAATTCTACAATATATAGATATTTTGGTTTTTATTTAGTGTCTATATTATATAATTTCATAATTATGATACTATTGTTTTAGATCTAAAAAACATATGTTTAATTATATATATATAGTATTATATTATATAATATGATGTTGAACCATATTTAAATTTAATTAATAAGTATATACAAATTTAATGCTATAAATATAACAAGATTTTTTAATCATGGATATTTATCTCAATTTTACCATGGATATTATTAACTTATAAATAAGCTTTGTTACAATATCATGGCTAATCAATACCACATGCTCAAAAACCATAACTTATTTCAATTTTTTATTTATTTATTTTTATTTTTTATTTGTATAAATATTTTATTTTAATTTCATTTTATAACATTTTTTTAAATTAAATCTAAAAACAAAAGAGTCGCAATAGATGTTGTATGTAAAAATTTGTAAAAACTTACATGTAGCCTCAATTAAAGAATAATAAAAGGTTAAAAGTAATTGCGTGGAGAGGTGCTCTCCAACTCAATATGATAGAGATGTTGTAAAGATTTTGACTTTGTGAAAATAAAACAAAAGCAAAAATAAAATAAAATTATAAAATGAAAAAATAATTGTGATCATTATCAATAAAACATTTTAACTTGATCAAATTACATAAAACTCATAAAAATAAAAAATAATAATAATTATTATATTTATAATTTATTATAATTAATAATAAAAACAACTTAGATCTATCATAACTCTACATTTACCAAGATCTGAAAGATCAAATATCTTGAGATGGGAATTGTTTTTAAAGTGGAAAGAGATTGATTTAAGACAAATCCAAAATAATGATTAAAAACACTTCGTTAGGGTGACTCCATATATACAGTCAAAAAACTAGTTTAAATAACACAAATCAACATTTCACCTCAATTTTTTCCATCGGATTCCAGCATCGGAAATTCCAAAAAATCGCACTAAAGACAACTCCTTAAACATATAAGATAATCTAGATGAACAACTTTTATAACCACTCAAAAAAAAAAAACAAAAAAACAAAAACAAAAAAAACTTACTTTTTATTCATAAAATAACATTGTAAATTATAAAAAAATATAATCACTCACCATGAAATAAATAGACATATTACCTAAACATATGGTTAAATAATCACCTCCTTCCTTTGCTTTGATAACCCACTCATCTTATTCTTAATTATAAAATAACAAATCATTACAATAAAATAACCACTTTTTAACATATATTAAATCCACAACACTAAGGGTTAAGATTATAGTTTTTATATTGCTCAATTATCAACTAGGGTGCTCAATTATCAACTAGGGTATGCATATGAGTAAATGACATTGGGATGACATCCGTTATGAGTAAATGACATTGGCATGACATCCATTATGATGATTAAAACACATGTCAATTTATCCAAAGTAAAACTTCCTTGCATAAATTTATCAACTAGGATACTCAATAATCAACTAGGGTATGCAGATGAGTAAATGACATTTGGATGACATCCATTATGAGTAAATGACATTGGGATAACATCCATTATGATGATTAAAACATATGTCAATTTATCCAAAGTAAAACTTCCTTGCATAAATTAGTTGGATTGGATTGAGGTACTCTTCATAATGTTGAAAAACTCTTAATGAATAAAATAACATTGAGGTTGATTATGTTAAAAAAATTAATAATATACATGTCGTTTAATACTCAAAACAAGCTCAAGGAATATAAAATCTACAATTACCATGTTAGGATGGTAGGCGTTCTTTTTTTAATATGTTTATCTCACATTTTCATCTACCCTTTTCATATAGGCGTGATATCTGTTCACAATCCAAGTACTTTAGGCATATACAAGTGTCGTTTCACTCTGCTTATATTATGTTTGGAATTCACATATACCTGCACATGCATTAAATTTACAACTCTCGTTATTTACAACTTCAAAAGTTCATATCAATTTCCCTGGCTTGTAATTTAGCTTACAACTTAGGGGCCATTTACAACAAGGCGCGTATATGGCCCCTAAGCCCTCTTAAATTCTTGGTAGTTATTAGTGTCGCCTTCATAGATACTTGAATGGAAGTGATTTAATGCATCACGCTGCTTTAAAGTATCATAGAATTTGTTCCCTTTGAATACAAATACTACTCTTCAGAATTGTTGTTAGTAGTTGCAATAGTCGCAACTTTGTAGAAAATAAAGTAATTATGTTCTTTCTGAAATGTGGTCTAAATTCTAGGTAGGATTGAACATTTTAGTAATAACTTTTGCTTTGTGTTTCCATTAATATCTCTAAAGCAATATTCTACTTGTTAATATGTAAATATTTTGATTTTTATTTCACTGTATACTTATACAATTTTTATGATATTTTTGTTTTATAATTAAAAATATATATTTTTATTTCATATACATTCTAAATATATAATATTTTGGTTTTATTTCATTGTATAATTATAATTTTATATGTTTAATTTCATTGTTTATTATATATATATATAATATATATATATATATATATTCTTCCATTGTTTCCCCCCACAAAAAATCGTAATTTCCATTATGTAAAATAGTGAAAATTACATGTTGCATATGCAAATGCATATTAAAAGTCTCTCTTTATAACACTCAACAAACATATGAGTGTTAACAACCATAATTAAAATTTGATATAAGTCATAACCAAGTTGTGATCATAAGTCCGAAACTGTTGATATGATGAAGTTGTCCATGATAAATACACATATATGTAACAAAAACTAATAGGAGAGTTAGCATAAAGATCATCTGCTGCAACCAAGACATATCCAAAAAGTGGTGTAGTTATTCTTTGTCTAAATCTACCCATTGTATATCTATGAAAGGGCGATGGTAATATTGGTGATGCTCATTTCTATTATCTTCAGTGATCAACCATGTGCCATGAACCTGTTGCACACCCACCTTGGAAAGTTGGTTAGAAAGAGAGTTCCTCTCCCTAAAAATATGTTAACAAGAAATATAATCAAATTGTGATTATGTCATAAGAACTTCCTCCAGTAATGTCCTGAGTGTGTGCACGTGACATGTAGAATGAAGGTTAAACCAATTAGTGACAACCCAAGAGTCACCAAACACCTATAATTACCGAAATCCCTTTTCATGCGCAAATAACATAAGTAATTTGAGGCTGAATAATTTAGAGAAATTATTTGTGCCTAAGTCCAAACCGGTTTGTAATTTGAAGTAACGCTGGTTATCGAGATATAAAATTGTCCCTCCACCACATCGACCATTTTGTGTTGATCCATCAAAGTAAGCCCAAGGCATATTATGATCAATGATCTCAGGAAGGACATAGCGAATACTAGATCTGATCTCCTCATCAGGTAGAAGGTTGTAGATTGTAAGGATCTATGCATCGAGATGTTCAGGATGATAATCAATATCAAAAAAGATCTTATGATTATGCCCGGGCCATATGCCCCAACAAACTAATAGATGTAGATTTTTTAGTTTGTCAAGGGAGGCTATGTTCCACCAACCATCCCAGGCATCATTGATAGTGCCACCTTTCCACCTGATGTTAATGTTTAATGCATGGTAGATGAGGTTCCATACTGTGACTGAAAATTGACAAGAGATAAATAAATGATTGATTGTTTCTTCAACACAGCGACAAAGTGCACACTAGGATGGTCCATAGAAGGACCTCTTCATTAGATTGTTGGTGATAGGTACTATGTTTTCCAAGAGGCACCATAAGAAAAGTTTGGTTTTACTTGAACTCTTCATTTTCCATGAAGAATTTTGCCACCATTTTAGTTCCCCAGGTTCTTTATCAACATGTATGAAAAAATATCCTTCTTTTGGGGTGTAATATCCCCTTTTAGAGTGTGTCAATATGAGCTCATCCTCTTTGTCTTGTAGTATTATGTGAGCTGAGATGAAGGCTTTGGTGTAGGCTCTCCAAGCCTGATTCCATTGAGTGGCGATATTTAAGTCTTGCGCCGACATCCATTCCTATCCCCATATAGAGGAGTTCTCCATATCAGTAATCTGATTGATGGTGGACTTGCCATGTTTAGCTAAGAAATTCACGAGGTGTTGGGGGAGAATATATTGACCATTTCTTCTAGACCATGGGTTAATACTAATTCGAACCTGTGTATCAAAGCCGATTTTTCAAGCGAGTCCAGAACCAATGATATGAAAAGTATCGAGAATGGCTTTCCATATCATGGAGATGTTGTTCCTATTCTTATTCTGAAGACAAATCCATTGTGTCATAAGAAAGCGGGTGGATATATTTTTGTGTGACCACATAAATCCATAAGTTGTTTGTGGATAACAATCACCATCCACTCTTTGCAGCAAGGGCCTGAGATAAGCAAAAGAGGTTCTTGATACCCCATCCACCCCATTTTTTGGGCAGATTAATCCTATCCCATTTGAACCAAGCAAAAATATTTCCATCCTTTATGTCTCTCCATAAGAAACCACAACAAAAATTTTGAATTTTATTCAGGATGCCTGTGGGGATCCATGCCAAAGACATCGAGAACACATGGATGACTTCTAGGACAAACTTGATTAGGAAAAGTTGACTGTCTCTCGATAACCACCTGTGGCTTCATGAGTTTAGCCTTTTTTCAACCCTTACAATTAGCCACATCTAGTTAGCCTTCCTGTAGTCATTGGGTTTGAGATGAAATCTCAAATATTTTAGTCCCTCTTCAAAGGTGGAGTGTTGGAACGAGAACTCCTCAAGTGCATAAGAGATCTCTGCCTGAGAGCATCCTGTAGCAGATAGTGTAGATTTAAAATGATTGGCATTTATCCCCATAGCTCTACAAAATAAATTAAGGATACCTTTAAAAGAGTCAATGTCATGACGAGAGCCATTCAAAAAGATCAGGACATCGTCAACAAAGAGAAGATGTGTCAAGTTGATGTTATTTTTTTTCTTTCACAAAGTCAGTTGCTAGATGTATTCAAAAAAGTAAGGGGAGACTAAGCTCCGGTTTTACAAAGGATGAGCTCACAGGATTAGCTTGTGGCTGTATTACATTATGATAGTTCACAAAAATGCTTTTATTGTTCGATTGAAAGGTCCTAATACAAGTATAAATTCTGATAAATTGGGACAGAAGCAGGATGACTTTGCAATACATCTAGTCGATGCTTATATGGTTGATCTGTCGGGCATTGGAGGCCTCAGGATGGTTGTCTACTGCTGCAACTCTGGCACTAGAGGAGCTGGTGCTTGGACCGTTTGAGCTGTTGATCTTGTCCATCATGAACTTGAGGATCTCAACTGACTCTTGGATGTGTGCACAGGTATTTGAGAGAGCGCTGAATTGCTCCTGCAGAGAGGAAATGTGGTGCAAAAAAAGATTGAGGTCAGCCTCATATTTAGCTGTGAGGATCCTTGTGGCAGCATCGATTTTCTCATCTAGCAGGCGTTGATGAGTTCTGACTTGTTCAATCTCGGCTTGAAGGTCACGGAAATGCGAGCAATCCTCACTTTGATCCATAAGGTGAGCTTCAGCGCTGACTTGAGGCAACTTTGAAGAAGAGCACACACTTACTGCAACTATAAATCTCAATACAGTTCTGTGAGAACTATCTATCTGAGAACCGGGCGCTAAATCCGATATGGATAAATCACAACAGAGCAAAATAGGGGGACAGAGGAACCAAGAAGCAGGAGTGACTGAATCGAAGAGGAGGAAACGGTCTAGGGGAGACCTAGAGTTAGAGGCGAGGTTAGGCCTACTGAAGATCACTATGGGGAAAGCGAAGGCAAATGAACAAAGGGGAGAAGGGCCGTGGAGATGAGGAGGAGGCTTGCTGGAATATATAGCGGGCAGACAGGGGCAAGAAGAGGACCAGATCACAAGGAGGAAGTAAGGGCGATCACGGGTTTTACTGTCCAAGATTCGATTT
The DNA here is from genome assembly GCA_000404065.3 of Pinus taeda. Lineage (NCBI taxonomy): Eukaryota > Viridiplantae > Streptophyta > Pinopsida > Pinales > Pinaceae > Pinus > Pinus taeda. Next base: position 260,950 of record APFE030593798.1, on the reverse strand, counting down.
GTTGTGTCAAAATCTCCAGAGATGTGATACGACTGTAAAGTCAGGGATTTGTTGCAGTGAATATCAAACATATTTTGGATTTGGTCAGAGTCCTTATTAGCAGAGGCGCAGTTCATTGGAGGGAATCGATTTGGAGCGATCATGAATATCAGGGGATGAATTAATGCAGGTTCGCGTGGTTGCATAGGATACTTCCTCTTTCCCGTGAGCAGGCTTGGCTGGCTCTTTTGTCTGCATCTTGGTTGTTGGAGCGGAGGACATGAAAGAATTGGTACTCCAAATCCTGAGATAGCAGACTTTTACGTTGGTTGATGATTTGATGTAAAAAGAGATTGGATGCTTGTCGGTTGCTGTTCATTAAGCTTATTATGATGGCAGAATCACCAAAAATGAGGGCTTTTTTAATCCCTTGGACCTGAAGCTGAAGGATGCCTTGGTAGAGGCCCAGAGCTTCAGCTCTGTTGTTGGTTAAATTTCCCAAACCCCATTCAAAAGAGGACACTGGTACGCCTGAAGGGTTGAGAATGATGCCCCCTGCTCCCGGATTAGATTTAGAAGATCTGTCAAAGAATAAGGAATGAGATTTCTTTGATTGGAGCCATTTACTAAATTCTTCCTTTGTTAGGTGGATTTTCCATTCAAGATTGTTGGCTTTGCCTTTGAACTTGCTGATTTTAACTGTTGAAGTATTATTGGTCCTTTCAATAAGGTTCCAAATGAAACTTCGCTCCTCTACCCATAGACTGGTGGGGTCGATTTTTTGTTGTTGTCTTGGATGCTATGGTTTCAGAAGCCAGACTTGTTACTTTGATGAGAATGTGCCTGGTTGTAGTTATTTTATCTCGGAATATCATGTTGTTCTGAGCAATCCATATACGCCACAAAAGAGCAAAAGGGATGGCGTTCCAAATTCTTTTAGCTGGATTTTGCTTCATTGATTGCCAAGGATAATTTCTCCTCCAGTTATTTAGAGCTTCGTCAATGGAATGTTGAGAATTCCAAATGGGGGGTGCAGAAGGAATGATGTTGTTCCAGCATGAGGCTGCAAAGGGACAGAAATAAATAAGTGATGTATGGATTCCTCTGCAACTTTACAGTTGGGACATCTAGAGGGTCCAACGATGCCTCTTTTCTTGAGATTCTCTGCTGTTAGGAATTTCCCATGCAGGAGAGTCCACATGGAAAATTTGAATTTTGGAATTGCTTAAGCTCTCTTTAAAATCTTCCAGTGTGTCCAAACAATAGTTAGGTATTCCTTGCTACTTAGATAGTTGTAACCTGCTTTGGTTGAATAATTGGTTCCTGTAGGATCCCATCGGAACTCATCCTTTTCATCTTTGATGGTGGGCGCAATACTGTGCAGGTGGTTGCAAAAATAATTGAAGTTGCCTTTAATATGGTGGGGGGTGTGTGGAAATTCCCATTGTGTCCAAACATTGGTTGATACATTCCATTGAGAGATTTGGCTCAGATTAGATATACCTTTGCTTTGTAAATAATGAATTATAGGATCCATACCTAGGAGACTGTTTATGGGTGGGTTCCCCATAATTTTATCCGAACCAAAGTTCACCGTTCCACCTCCTTTTGGCACTTTGGAGACATTTTGCGCCATGAATGCAATGGCTTTTTTGCAAAGCTTCCATATCTTTGTACAATTTCTGCTGGGGATCTTGGAAGTGAGAAGATGCAGCCTTGAATGATTGAGATATTTTGCCTCCAGGACTTTTTTCCACCAGGCTGTTTGATTGTCTAGAAGTCTCCAAATCAACTTTCCACCAAATGCTAAATTCATGAGAGATGGGGATCTTATGCCAAGACCTCCATTCTCTGGGCTTTGAATGACTTGTTTCCATTTTACTAGGTTGTATTTTTTCTTTCATTCTTGCCCCCTTGCCAGAGAAAAAATCTGAGAATGCTATCCATTTTTCGATGGAATGAAGCTGGGGCTTGTGCCAGGGAGAATTGATAGAGAGGAAGGGAGGAGAGGCTTGATTTTAGAAGCACCTGTTGCCCAACTGGATTGAGCCACAAAGTTCCCCATTTCTGAACTTTCCTTTTCATTTTGTCTAATGTTAAATCCCAAACACCTGTCTTTGCATTCCCTATGCTTACCGGCATTCCCAAGTAACTAAAACAGTCCCAATTTAACTTGCAGGGGACACCAAAAATGTTGGCAATGCTGTGAATCGTTTGAGGTGAAGCATTCCATCCATAAATGCAGCTTTTGAGGTGATTTATTTGACCTCCTAAATATCTCATAAATTTGTCTAGCAGGGATTTGAATCTTCTTGCTATAGTGGTGGTCACCCCCTAGCAATAGGGTGTCATCAGCGAATTGAGAGTGATTTATGTTTTTAATGCCATCTTCAAACTTAATGCTTGTGATGAGACCTGACTGCCTCTTTTGGTGAAGAGCACAGCTGAATGATTCTACCATGAGGATGAAGAGATATGGGGATAAGGGACAGCCTTGTCTTAATCCTCTTGAGGATTGAAAGGAAGGTCCAGGTCTTCCGTTGATGAGGGGAGCGATCCATGGGCCAGAGATACAGGCTCTTATGACATTAATAAGGAGAGGTGAGAAGCCCATCCTCTGAAGAACTGCAAATAAGAATGAGTGCCTTACCCTATCAAAGGCATTGGCCAAGTCTAGTTTCAAAATAAATCCTTTTTCATTTATTGCATGACTTGAATGGATGGCTTCTTGAACCAAAAGAATAGAATCTGAAATTTGTCTATTAGCCATAAAACCTCCTTGGTTTTCAGAGATTAGCATCGAAAGAAGAGGTTTGAGCCGAGAGGCTATGATTTTAGTGAACATTTTGTATGAAGAATTGCATAATGATATAGGCCTGAAGCGAGAGAAATTAGAAGGGAGGTTCTCCTTAGGAATGAGGGCCAGATGGGTAGAATTTGTATATCCACCTATTTTGCCTTTTCTCTGGATCCACTTGAAGTGTTTAATGAGATCCTTCCTTATCAGCTCCCAGTAGTCTCTGTAAAAACAAATTGGGAATCCATCCGGTCCAGGTGCCTTATTGGGCAGGAGGCTCTAGATTGCTTCCACTATTTCTTCCTCTTTTATTTCTGCTATCAGGCTTTTGTTCAGATTAGCTGTGACTTTAGCAGGCAAATGTTGTAGCAGATCATCATAAGGTTCTTCCTCCTTTGTTTCAGTTAAGAGGTCCTTAAAGTGTTTTGTGGTAGCTCCTTTGATATTTGCTTGTTCAACATGTTGAGTCCCTACGCTGTTTACAATGGCAGTTATGGTATTTATGATTTGTCTTGCAGTGGCTTGTTTGTGAAAGGAGGTATTCTTGTCCCCGCTTTCCATCCACATTTGCCTTGATTTGATGCGCCACTTTTCTTCCTCCTCTCTTTTTATTCTGCTTAGTTGATTGTACAACTCTTCTTCTTGAACCTTTTCATTTTGGCAATATTCCTTTTGTTCTATTGCGCATTGAAGTTCTACAATTTTGGATTTAAGCTCACGTTTTTCCTTTTCAGGCTCATTGTAGTGCGATTTGGCCCAATTTCTGAGCGCTTTTTGCACATTCCTAAATTTATTCTCCCATATGAAACCTGGGGATCCTTCAATATGTTGTCCCCAGGTGTGCTGGATGATGTTGTGGGCTACTTGATAATCACTCCAAATGTGATTATATTTGAATGGAAGTGGACCGAGGGGGCAGTGTGTATCTAGTGCTAGAGTGATTGGGTTGTGATCTGAAGTAGCAAAGGGCAAGATTGAGGAATTGGCAATTGAAAAAGTTGATAGGAGGGAGATATTGACCAAGAACCGGTCCAGCCTCTCCATGATATTGTTGCTGCCCAGCCTACGATTACTCCATGTGTATTTGCGATTTTTTGGAGTTATATCTATCAAGTCACTAGTGTGCATTATGTTTTCCATTTGGTTTCTAAAAGGATCTAGCAGAAAGCTTCCCCCACGCTTTTCGTTGGTATGTAGGATTAAGTTGAAGTCACCTCCTAATATGATGTTGCTGTTATCTTCTTCCATTATGTGTTTACTGAGAGCTTCCCAACAGATTTCTTTATCCCTGTAGTGATTAGGGACATAAACATTAAAAATGACAATCTACTGTTTGCTAATGTTTCAGAACCGTTTTTATCCAATGCTGTTCAATTATCAGCTTCACTATTCCATTCATTTTGATTCCAGATGGTAGTGATTCCACGAGAAGCCCCTCTAGCTTCGCATATGCTTCCTTGATAACATTTATACTTTTCAATGATCTTGCTGATTTCTAGTTCTCTTTGCTTTGTTTCCTGTAATAAGATGATGGATGGTTTCTCCTGCGCTATAAGATCTTTTAGAGCATTGGTTTTGGAGGGGTGCCCGAGTCCCCTGCTGTTCCATGAAAGAATTTTAATCATTTCAGACCTGTGGTTCGAGGAGGTGCTCTGCCTCACTTGTCTCTGCTTGCTATTTCTTGATCTTTTGTGCCTTGAATGTAAGATTCTATTGGATTCTGCAAACCTAGGGCTATATCTTTCTGCGCGTTCTCATCCCCACGCTGTTTAGAGGTCTTTCTGCCCGGCTTCTTTTGACCATCAAAGGAAGATCCCTGGTCCTTGGAGTTACTGCGAGTGATTCTAGGAGGGAGGGGCTCTGATAAAAGCGGGGGGAGGGCAGTCATAGAATGAGGGGAAGAGGGATGTTCAGGAGGATTCAAAGGAGTAGGATCATCTTCAAGGAGGGAGAGAACATGGAAAGGATTGGAGGATGGGGGAGATTGAGGGGATTTTTCCAATCCAGGGGATTGAGGTTGATGAGGAGGGCAAGGAGGAGGAGATGGGGATTGGGCAGAAGGGTTAAGAGAGGAGGGTCCAGGTTCATAAGGCAAAATGGGGCTAGGTGCTGATTTTTTCCTTTTTACCACTTCCCATTGTTGTTCTTGAGTATTGTTATCAACATTAATGAGCTTAGTACAATGATTAGCAAAATGACCATACTCGTGACATACCTTACACTTGAAGGGGATCTGTTCGTAATCAAGTTGTTGTATGTGCGACCATTCATAAACTTTGAGCTTGATGGCTTCTGGAAGTCCTTTGCCCAGGCCAACCTCGACATAAATACATGCACATGCCTGCATGTTGTCTCTTGGCTCGCTCCTGTCAATAGATTTACTGACTGCATTTTCGATGGTGAGCATAGATTCATCTCCCCAGCAATGTAATGGGAATGGGGGAGGCGAACCCAAACATGAATCACATTAGGAATATCAAGCTCTGGATCGAAGTCTGGCATTCATTTGTTTAAGTACAGACCTCTGGAGTCCATGAAATATGGCCCATTGCGAAATATCAGGTCCTTGTCGTTCTTTGTCTCGAAGTGGAAGGTGAAGTATCCCTTCTCGCAGAATCTAATAGCAATTTTCCCTTGAATTTTGTCTGCCCAGTTTCTTTCCACCCACCTCTGAACAGTTTTTGGTGAGGGCCAAAGGCGTGTGAATTGCCCTATCAATCCCTTTTCTGCCAAAGCAAGTGCAACCATTCTAGGCAAGGTAGGAGGAAGGGGGACCTCTTGCAATCCCTCTATTTTTTTTACGAATTTAGAGATGGCAGGGCGAGCTCGTTGGGGCGGCAAAGAATTTATGAGAGTTGAGAAAGCCAGTTGCTGAGCGGCCTCCTCCGGTGGAGCCTCCAGAGGGGCCATCTGGAAGAGGATTGAGCGAGCGAACTAGTGCGTAGTTGATGGCGGCCGCAGCAGTTGCAGAGCGCGCGTTCGCTAGGGTTCCTACAAAAATCCTCTAGCTTTTTCGTGTCAAGTTGATGTTATTGGCCACTGAAGCATCAATTATATCCCCCTTCCTATTAGCCTCCCTAACCCTTCTACTGAGGCCTTCCATAATTAAGAGAAAGAGTAGGGGAGAGAGAGGGCATCCCTGATGCAAACCTCGCTTACCATGGAAGAAAACTGAAGGAGCGCCATTGATTAATACTGCAAAGGATGCATATGTGATGCATCACATAATCCAGTTGAAGAAATTGACATTAAATCCCAAATGAGTAAGCAATATAAGAATGTACAACCAATTTTCCTTATCAATAGCCTTAGCTAAATCAATCTTCAAAATAATACATTTCCATTTATTTATTTATTTTATTTTTATTTCATTTTATATTTATTTTATTTTATTTATTTAATTTATTTTTATTTTTATTTTATTTTATTTATTTTTTTACGCTATGTAATCCTTCTTGGGCAACACCAATAGCCTCATGTATATGTCTGTTATCCAAGAAGGAAAATTGCTCACTTGATATGTGTTGAGATAGAATGGGTCGAATTCTATTAGCTATAATTTTGGTGATGATTTTGTAAATACAATTACACAACGAAATGAGCCTACAATCATTAAAAGTTTTTGGGTCATCCGTCTTAGGGATAAGAGCAATGAAAGTTGTCTTAAATGCGTCATACGCTTTTCCAAAAGATCTACATTCCTCCACTACTTTAAAAAGGTGTGATCCAATTAACTCATAAAATCCCAAGAAACATTCTACCGACCAACCATCCGACCTGGGGCTTTTGTCTTTCTTGAACCATTCTTCTATTATTGTTTTAGATTTTAAAACCTATTTTTTATTTAACTATAAAATTTCTTATTCCATTCCAATTTCAAAATTAAAAACATATTTTTATTTTCATTTTACACTATTTAATTTAAAATCATATTTTATTACACTCTTTATATATATATTATATATATATATATATAACTCAAATTATATAATTTAATTTATGTAATTTTTTTCATAGGTAGATGTTAAATTTTCAGTGACAATCTAGGTAACATGTCTTATCGTTGTTAGAGGCTATGGATATTAATTACAAACAAGGGAGCTACTGCCGTAGCGGTAGTCCCTGCCCGGGGGTGCAAATTCCAGGCTATAATTCCTGACATGTAGAACACATAAACCAGAAAGTTAACCAGGTACGCGTGAATCGTGTCAGTGAACGATGGTGCTGCGTGTCAGTGAACGAAGGGAGAACAGGCAGCAAAGAGGTTACACGTCTCAGAGAAAAGAGTGTTCTAACTTGCAGTGTGCATGCACTTCACGTGTCCTTGCAGCATCGGGACGACGAAGCCACCCTCTTGTCCAAGCTCCCACGTCATGGCTTCAATCTGCGGGACCTGCTCAAGAATCAAAGGTTTCAGAAACTACTGCCATTGCTCTCTGCTCCGACGTTCTCTGCACCGGCTTCCATGCCCGGACTGGCACTGGGACTGGGAGCTGACATCATTTCTTCGCCTCCAGCAAAAACAGAGAAGAAGAGCAATGTAAGTAGCCGCGGCTGATATTTTGCAGGGCTCCATTTCACGCTGAAACAATTGTAATGCAGGCTATGGCGATACTTCTATGGCGATACTGCAACCTGTCTGCCATCAGGTAAAACCCCCTGCACATCAACGTCCATCATATTAAATAAGTATTTAGAGTAAATATATACTGACATTACATAGTATTTTTTGACGAACTTAAAGCCTGCGACAGTTATGGACGATACAAAAACCAGTGAATCATGGTATGGTGGACATCCTGATTGTTTGTTTAGTTTGACTTAGGAGAATTACGGTGAGTACTAGGGGCTCGAGGATTTAGACTATATATATTAACAAAAAAAAAACTTGCCACAGTTTCTTATTGCCTAAGGCTTAATATCTAATAAGTCATATTGGTAATTTATCAAAATTTATGAAGAAAAGTAACGAATTGAAACATCTAAAACATGGATTTGAATGAAGAACCCACGGTTCATGTAATTATCTAAATGTTTTATAAGATATTCTCCAAAAGTGATGAAAATTCAATATCGTTTTATAAGAAGAATCCATTGTTTCTTGATATCACACAAACAGAGCATGAGTTTTATATTATGACTGATTATAAAGTAAGATGAGCATTTACCTCTGTTTCTTCAAGCGATGAAGGCATTGCGTTTCTGGCTGTTTGCCAATACTGTGGTCACACTTCACACAAAATAAAAATACATCTCATCAATTCATTACTATAAAGAGAATAAGCATCGAGTTGTAAATTCTCGGTTTGATTATAGCCCAGCAGAAACACACATTGCAATTTATCATCGCACAGGCTGAAAAGGTATCAACAAGCATGAAAACGCGTGTTGCAATTTATTATCGGCCAGGCTGAAAAAGTATTCCCAACGAAGAAAACATTGGGGATTGCAGACAAAAGACAACATTGTTGAAAGACCAAGGCATTGCGTTTCTGGCTGTTTGCCAATACTGTGGTCACGCTTCACACAAAATAAAAATACATCTCATCTATTCATTACTATAAAGAGAATAAGCATCGAGTTGTAAATTCTCGGTTTGATTATAGCCCAGCAGAAACACACATTGCAATTTATCATCGCACAGGCTGAAAAGGTATCAACAAGCATGAAAACGCGTGTTGCAATTTATTATCGGCCAGGCTGAAAAAGTATTCCCAACGAAGAAAACATTGGGGATTGCAGACAAAAGACAACATTGTTGAAAGACCAACCACAAGAAAACTTAATACTTGTCGAGCGATTGCAGACAAAAGACAGCTACAGGGAATATTGAAAAATCTCTGGTTCAAAGCATTGCAAAACCATACTGTGGCTTCACACAGCAACGGAAAGGTAAGCAATTGTAAGGGGAAAAAAATACTAAGAATCTGCCCATACTAAATGAGGAATTGTTTTGCAGATGAACAACCTTACCTCTGGGAAGCCGGGGCTGTTGTCGAGATTCCCGTGCGCCGCTTGCAAGATCAGAGAGATGCGAGCAAGATCGAAACAGACAAGGTATCATCGAGAAAGAAGACTTTGAAGCCCATCGATTACAAAAATATAATTAAATCGAGATGTGTTTAGACGCGGAAAGGCAATAATAAGGAAACTGCTCAGTGAATGACATGTAGAACACATAAACCAGAAAGTTAACCAGGTACGCGTGAATCGTGTCAGTGAACGATGGTGCTGTGTGTCAGTGAACGATGGTGCTGCGTTTAACTTAGGATAAAAAACTTAGGTTAAATTAACTTGCGCGCACACGGAGAACAGGCACCTTACGATAAAAAACTTAGGCTAAATTGAGTTGAGCGCATCGGGCGACGTGAGGCCGGCAATAAGACCTCCAAACAAAAACTTTGGCTAAAATTTTTTTGCGAGGAAACTGCGCAGCCAAAACTTTGGTTAACTAGTAAATAACGGTACATATTTGCGGTCAACGCATCAACTAATAGCCAGTTGACTGCGTATCGAACGCTAATAGTCCCAGGCAAGGGACTAATAACATGGTTATCTAATAAATGAAACCATGAATATCATTATAAATAGGATGGTTTGTTTGTATTTATTTTAATAGATATATTTATTTTAAAATGAGAATTTTAGAATTTTAATCTAATTACCAATAATTAGATTATTACAAATATTTAGAATATTTTATAATTTTGAGATGAAGTATTTTTTTTTTTAACATATTAAATACAACACTATTATAAAATTAAATTAATAAATTTGTATAGAATATCTTGGTTGTAAATAAATTATATTATTTGATAAGTTTTGAATTATATAAAAACTATTATTTACACGTTAAAATAAATGATCAAATTAAAATTTTTGCTAATATAAATATATAAAATTATATGATAACTATTGTGAAAATGAACTATAATTTAAATAAATTTTATAATTATTTAATGGTGTTTGGTAATCAAATTTTAGATATGTTTATAGAGTGTTTAGATAATTTATTGAAAATAATGGTTTGGAATGATAGTTAAGCTCGATGAACCACACAAGATAAATAATTATGTAGAGAATAAAATAGTCTCACACTGTTCCTTGTGGTGTGCTTAAGAAGAATGTCGAAGCAATAAAAGTTAGTGCACATGAATCTGTGAAATCATAGCTTTAGAACGGGCTAGCATGTCGTTAGTTTTTGTTAGTTAACTATATGTAAACTTTGGGCACTTTTGAACCTTCTATTTCATTTGCACCTTCCAACTGTTTGGATATGGTAATGTCACCCTGATTGAGAGAGGCTTAGAAGTTTGTTGTTTCTATGTACATATGTGGCATGATTATTGTTGCATGCAACAACATCAATGCTTGAAGTGTAACCCTTCTACTGAGGCCTTCCATAATTAAGAGAAAGAGTAGGGGAGAGAGAGGGCATCCCTGATGCAAACTCCCCTTAGCATGGAAGAAATCTGAAGGAGCACCATTGATTAATACTGCAAATGATGCATATGTGATGCATCACATAATCCAGTTGAAGAAATTGACATTGAATCCCAAATGAGTAAGCAATATAAGAATGTACAACCAATTTGCCTTATCAATAGCCTTAGCTAAATCAATCTTCAAAATAATACCTTTCCATTTTTAAAATTTATTATTATTATTATTTTTTTTTTTTCACGTTGTGTAATCCTTCTTGGGCAACACCAATAGCCTCATGTATATGTCTGTTATCCAAGAAGGAAAATTGCTCACTTGATATGTGTTGAGATAGAATGAGCCGAATTCTATTAGCTATAATTTTGGTGATGATTTTGTAAATACATTTACACAACGAAATGAGCCTACAATCATTAAAAGTTTTTAGGTCATCGGTCTTAGGGATAAGAGCAATGAAAGTTGTCTTAAATGCGTCATACATTTTTAGAAGATCTACATTCCTCCACTACTTTAAAAAGGTGCAATCCAAATAATCTCATAAAATCCCAAGAAACATTCTACCGACCAACCATCCTACCTGGGGCTTTTGTCTTTCTTGAACCATTCTTCTACTGTTGTTTTAGATTTTAAAAGCTATTTTTTTTATTTCAAAATAGAATTTCTTATACCATTCCAATTTCAAAAGTAAAAACATATTTTTATTTTCATTCTACACTATTTAATTTAAAATCATATTTTTTATTACACTCTAATTTATATATATATATATATATATATATTTTACTCCAAATTATATTATTTAATTTATGTAATTTTTTTCATAGGTAGATAATATATTTTCCGTGACAATCTAGGTAACACGTCTTATAGTTGTTAGAGGCTATGGATATTAATTACAAATAACATGGTTATTAATAATTGAAACCATGAATATCAATTATAAATAGGATGGGTTTGTTTTCTAATTATTTTAATAGATATATTTATTTTAAAATGAGAATTTTAGAATTTTAATTTATTACAAATAATTAAATTATTACAAATATTTATGAAATATTTTCATTAATTTGAGATGAAGTATTTGAATTTTTTATTTTTTTATTTTTCATATTAAATTACACATATTTATAAATTAAATTAAAATAAAATTGTATAGAAATATTTGGTTGTAAAATAAATTATAATTCATATGGATAAGTTTTTGATATTATAACAAAAACTAATTTATTTACAAGTTAAAATAAATTATCATAATTAAAATTTTTGATATATATATAAATATATAAAAATTAATAAGATAATTATTGTGAAAATAAACTTATAATTTAAATAAATTTTATAATTATTTAATGGTGTTTGGTAATCAAATTTTAGATATGTTATTAGAGTGTTTAGATATTTTATTGAAAATAATGGTTTGGGAATGATAGTCAAGCTAGATGAACCACACAAGATAAATAATTATGTAGAGAATAAAATAGTCTCGCACTGTTCCTTGTGGTGTGCTTAAGAAGAATGTCGAAGCAATAAAAGTTAGTGCACATGAATCTGTGAAATCATAGCTTTAGAACAGGCTAGCATGTTGTTAGTTTTTGTTAGTTAACTATATGTAAACTTTGGGCACTTTTGAACCTTCTATTTCATTTGCACCTTCCAACTGTTTGGATATGGTAATGCCAACTTGATTGAGAGAGGCTTAGAAGTTTGTTGTTTCTATGTACATCCGTGGCATGATTATTGTTGCATGCAACAACATCAATGGTTGAAGTGAGAGGTCCTCTTTAACATGGTAGAGAATGGTTGAAAAAATCATCATCAATCTCATTATTCACCCTTACTATATTTGCATACAATCATTTGGTTAATCTTTTGTAACATATGATTTGGACATCTATAATTAGAAAAGCCAACTAATGCCAGACAACCATTAGACAAGCTAGCAAAGGCCATAAAACCTTTCCTCATGATTACGCAAGGGTGAAAAAGAAAAAAAAGGGAGGGAATGCTTGATGTAGAACGAAATCATAACTTACCACCAACCAACAACCACACACCGTGGAAACAAACAAAAAACACATGCATGCTATCACACACATCTAGAAATAAATAAACATGCATATTTCCTTTTATAAACTAAAACCAATTTCCATGTGCATATGAAGCCTCTTGGGGTATTTCCATTACCATAATCACAACATGGCTTTGAGGGCCTTCTTTTGTTTCAAGCGTCATAACTTACCAAGACTATGAGGGTGAATACCAATTTCGCAAAACACAAGCCACTTGCCAATCTCAATATCTATAGGGCTTACAACTTGCAGAACCAAATTCTGTTAGTAATGAGACTGCGACTCCTTGCTATCTTCATCTTTGTTGGAAATTTTTAAACTACATGTTTTCATTGTCAAGAGCTATAAGCTCTTCTTATAAATTGCTTCAAATAGAGAGCAATTCAAAGGCACAAAGAGTATATAACTCCAACAGAGTTGGACGAGTATCTGGAACAGACCAACGAAGGAGGGAAACAAAGTGTGCAACAACTGGACGAGTATCTAGCTTGGAGCAGTAGAGAGCTTTGAAGGTCAACATAGGCTTGACGTGGGCAGTTGAATTTGTTGTTCTGTATGTGCAATTTTTTTTAGAGTACAAACCCGATAAAATGTTTGTATCTTAGGATTTGATACAAATAAAAGAGTGGTAAAAGCAAACTTTCTAAGATTGAACAATCATTGCCACAACTCTATGTTTCTTTTTCTTTTAGACTTCTCTCATAAATATTATAGGTTCTTTTCAAATTGTAGAAAGTTAAACATGGGATTTATAGCCTTGTCTATCAATTGACAACTTTCTACATTGACACCTTTTGTATCTTTTCTTACTGCTATCTTGTTCAAGAGTGGTTAATTTATATGCAACAAATGGTCATCTCCCATTTTTATTTATCAGTGACAAAACATTTCTTGGAATTTTGTTAGTTACATTGGCATTTTTTTGGCGAACCAAGTTAATATTGTATTAGATGTCCAGAAGATCATCAAATTCATTGATGGTTTTTTTTTTTTTTTTTTTTTTTTTTTTTTTGTATTATCATTATCTGAAGATGACAAGAAATAATAAATTATGATTCTTTATGCCTTGATGCCTTCACCAACATGATTGACTACACTCCCCACTAGATTTATGACCACCACTTTATAAAAAAATGTGATACACAACACTCAATGTGAAGTTCATGGATAATTGCATCATCCAAAATTCAATCTCCTATCTCTTCTCCATTACTCTGACTATTTCCTTTCGTGCGAGTTATACGATTTCACTAATACACTTGGGTTCAGCGTGTTGCTAATATTCTATTTGTGTTCACCACAACCCACAAATATAAATACAATTATCTCAAAATATATCAGATTTACTAATCCAACATCAATTTAATATATCAATTATTGTTTGCTTGAATATGAAAACCAAAATTCATCTTTTCAAATTAACAATCTAAATGCTTTATCTTTCTTTCACAAAGTTGGTTTCAGAGCCCTCAACAGTTGGTGATGTTCCTACTAGCTTGATTGAGTTAAATGCAAAAAATTAACTATTCCTGAACCCTGTAATAAAAACAAAGCCATCAATATCTCCGTTGTTAAAGATACTATTAAATTACTTAAAGCTGCACATCAACATAATATTGTTGCTTATGATGTTGATAATGGTGCGTTGAGTGTGCCTAAAATAGTTATGAAAAAAGTTGTTGAAGATACCAATAGAAAATCAAACTAGTGTTGACCCTCTCGAAGACCAACTTTCATAAGGACTCCTTCCAATTTTGAAATTAAGGATTAGTAGTGTACACTACGAAAACCACCCTCGTTAAATTATTTAACTTCAATGTTTAGAGTATTAATTTATGCCTTTGTAAAAAGTCCTATAGGGAACATTAATTATAAGATTAGCCTCCAAAATAAATTTGAAAGCACTATTCAAGTTTTTTTTGAATTGATTTTCTATGGAGCGAGTCATTAATAAGAGAATTTATTCGGTACTCGTAAGGAAGAAAAGTATATTTGTGGGGTTATGTTGTTTATTTGTGAGTAGTTGATTATTTTTTGACATTTGAATTTTGAAGGATTAATATAAAATGTTAATTTCTTGTTTGTTGTATAGATTTCTCACAAATTTGAATTTTTTAGGGATTAATATAAAATGTTAATTTTTTGTTTGCAGATTTTTCACAAATTTGTCTAAATGTATTTCTACATGAACATTTAACTTTGGCTAAATAAGACTTTGAAATTTTCTGTCAAAAATATGAGAAAAACATTATGCATTCCTATATAAAAATTCATTGAAATAATTTTGTTTTATCAAATAAAATGTAGGCTTTAAAAATTTTTAAAATATCTTTTCTGCTATATTGCATGGGTGCATTTTCAGTTCAAGAACAATAAGGATCTAAATGTTATGGACTATGGCTATTAGCATACACATACTTTTCTTACTTTTCTTGGTAAAATATGTGCTATTCTAATGGATGTCAGGATGGAGATAAAAGTACCTATCCAATTTAAGGATGATTATCTTCAATTTAGAAAACTTTTTTTTCTTAATAATACTAAGTTGTGTGTTTTAGGAAAATCTTCTATTAAAATCAACTTCTTGCACGTTGGATGAAAGGAATTGAGTTTTTCTGGAAAACACAAGAGGACTATTCTAACTAGTATGTGGACAGATCTAAAAACGGAGAAGCAGACAGTTTGTCGAAAAAAGGCCTATCAACACAGCGGGATATATGGTACATGGATACCTTAAGGGCAACATCACTTATACAATGAAAGAATTTCTCCTCCCAGGGACATAATCAGGGATTTGCCTCTCATCCCCTGTTTTATTTCTTTCTCTGCCTGGCCATTGGGCTTCCCATAGTGTCCTCTGCGAAGTGAGTTTCCCTTTGCAGATAGTGTTCATCTTACAACAAGGAAGGTTTCTCCTTAGCAAATAGTGCTCATCTTACAACAGGGACAGTTTCTATTTTGTATTTTCCCAGTTCCTAGAAAAAAAGGACTAACATAGTGTAATTATCATACTTTTCCTTATATTAATACAATTCTGCTTTTTTCATGCTGGAAAAAAATTGTGTGTATATGGCCATAGAGAAACTGCACTGATCCACTATGCATATAATTATAAATAAAAAAATAATAAAAACAAAAACAAATAAATTAAAAAAAACCTAAATTAAATTTAATATACATGATGCATATAATTACAAATAAAAAAGGAGTTCTCTATAATGCGACTTTTTGGAGATTCCGGTGATGAAATTAGACGGAAGAAATTGAGTTTAAATCTTGATTTGTTGCAGTTAAAATGGTTTTTTAACTGCATATTTGGATTCAGTACTTGAAAAACCCTTGGGACGCTTTGATTGTGCAAAAACTAGCTATCAAACTTGCGATTCCAATAAATTGCTGCCGAATTTTGACAAAAAAAAGCCACCGAACAGGGTTTCAAAAAATTGCGTTAAAGACAACTGCATAAAAAAAAGCGAAAACAAATAAATAAATAAAAAAATAAAAAAACCTAAATTTAACCTAACAATTTAGGTCAGTACACCCACATTTTATTTTCTATTTTTTTAAGGATTCGAGCCTGTCCCACTCCCAATTTCACGGGCAATGGAAAGGAAGGAATCGACACGGATTCATGTATTTCATGGCCGGCGTTAGTGACACTGCAAGATAAGTGACAGCCATACCTGCATCATCGTAAACATCATGTAGATGAAAGATCCGATCATGGGGCTGAATTTGTCACCATCAGAGAAGTAGGTATACCTCGCTGATTAGAACCGAAAATTTGCATTCCTTTTCATTCAAGACGCTGCTGCTTTTTACAGAGATCTCACAGTTCGATAGTACACGAACTGATCAATGGCGTTCACCTACAGTTTGCAGAGCTATATCCATTCAGCGTTATCGTCTAATGCCCATCCCCGCGCTTTCCCCTCCCTAAACAAACCTTCGCGGGCTTTGAAACAAATTCGCCCTATCACATGCAAGAAGAAGACGGATGGCACTGGCCCGAAAATGGCCCATAATGGCCTTTCGAAGCCGCTCAAGGCCCGTCTCGCAGACGGCGAGCGTTTATACGGCGTGTTCTTGCTAAGCTTCTCGCCGGTGGTGGCGGAAATAGTCGGATTCGCGGGCTACGACTTTGCTGTAATCGACATGGAGCACGGCCCCGGGGATACGATGGCGGCCTTGCCCGTGATGCAGGCCTTGGCCTCCACCCAGACTCCGGCCATCTTAAGAATTCCGGACAATGACCCTGTTATGGTGAAGAAGGCCATGGACCTCGGCCCCCAGGGCCTTATGTTCCCCATGATAGACGGTCCCAAGGCCGCCAAGAGGGCCGTTTCGTATTGCCGCTATCCGCCCAAGGGCATCCGGGGGGTTGCGCATTCCGTCGTTAGGGCTTCTCGCTACGGGGTTAACGAGAAATACCTCGAGGAATACGAAGACGAGGTTTTGATCATGTGCCAGGTGGAGTCTGAGGAGGCTGTGAAGAAAATAGAGGAAATAGCCATGGTCGAGGGTGTAGATTGTATTCAAATGGGTCCAACGGACTTGAGTGCCAGTATGGGGTTTTTGAACGATTTGGGGAACAAGAGGGCTAAAGAGATGTTGCAGAGGGCGGAGAAGGGTGTTTTGGGGCTTAAGAATGGGGCCTTCTTGGCCGGCTTCGCAATGCCGCACGATCCCCCCAGTGAACTTCAGCGACGTGGGTATCATATGGTGTCCGGTGCTCTTGATATTGGGTTGCTCAGGGATGCGGCGCTCGCTGATCTGAGGAAGAATAAGACTAATGGGGTGGAGACTGAGGATGGTGTCCAGCAAGTAGAGGTTTTGGATGTGGAGAGAGAATTGGAGACCGAGAAGCTACACGGGTGAATTCTAGCGCTACACTGCATGTTGGGGATGCATAGTTCGCGAGTTGGGTTGGAATGGATGGGGTTGACTTCTAGCTAGCAGGCACCCAACTGGGGCTGAAGTTTTGCATGTAATGCATATGAGTCTGTCCAACATAGTGTAGAGTGATATACATTCTGTATCTTGGTTCAATGGTAGTCTGTCACAGGCATAAAACTCCATGGCATATTTCAGTTATAAGGCTGATCATAGTGGTGGTTGAAACTTGATATAATTTATCACAGTAGTTTCACAAGGAATTAGAGACTTATGTAGTGTTTTGTAATGTACAGAACGGGGTAAGTATGTATTGCCCTATATGTGCATTTTATGTGTTTTGGAATGCACAGAACAAGGTAAGTATGTATGTGCATTTTATGTGTAGTTGATAATGTATTAGTGCATGGGAATTCAATGTGATACTTGATGGCCAATTTGAATTTTAGACTCCTTGCTGTGCTATGATTTCAAAACACCATTGATTGCCGTCATTTGGAATGTTTTCTATCAGCATTTTTAATTTCGTGGGTTTGTCAGTGTTTTGCTGCGAGGTGCTTTATGAACAAGCCCCTAGGTACTGTATTGCAAAGAGGCGGATCGCTTTGGCCTTAGGGGCTGGTTTTTAGGGGTAGCTTCTCGGTCAATATCAGCCAGGACTTGCACCCGGCATTGTCTCTTTAAAACTCATGCTATACGGGTGGGCATACCACAGTGCGAACCTGGTAGGCAGTTTAACACTTTCTCATTAGTGAACAACACCCTGTTGCCAAACGGTTAGTTTATTCTTGTTCGTCACATTCTATTTTGTTTCAAGGTTGACCATGTTGCCGTAATTCTGCAAATTATGCCTAATTCCATTTCCTTTTAAAGGTTTTATTAATATTTTCATTCACTGAGAGAAACAAGGTCTTAGTATGGATAAATTGTGTAACTTGATGCTAATAAATTACAATAAAGAAAGTTTTGAGGTTTATAATGTAAAAATGAAAAGAAAGGAACCAGCGAAGGATCTTTTAAGCAACAAGAGCTTACACCTCTGTCTTTTTTTGTTCTTCTTTTTATCACTGTCAGTGCTGTATAAATCACTTTCAGTGGTGTATAAATCTAAGGTTAAAATGGATATCAGCTGTTTTTAATGCAATTGAAAAGAGAATTGTAATATAGACAACACAAGTTTTGGAATAACTCAGATTATGGTAATTTTGTTGTTTTTTTTGTAAGGTTCAGCGAGACTTTATATTAATAGAATACAGTAAAATACATGGTACAGAGTGGGAGTCGATGGGACCTCCTTGTGTCTGCCTTTGTACAACTGAGCTGGTCTAGTCTCTGCTCTCTCTTTTTTTTTTTTTTTAACAAGTGGGTCGTTGACAGCTTGTAGAATTGTCAGTAGATGCAAATATGGAAGAATCATGGGAGCCTGGCATTCTCTATGCTTGCTGGTCTACCTTGTTTATGGTGTGGCATTTCTCTCTGAGTTCCCCCTCCTCCAAGTCTTGCCAGAGGATGTGATAATCTTCACTCTTGGACTGAACGCCAGCATTGGCTATGGCGTCGGCCAGCTTATTTGCAGTTCTTCTGACTGCTTGAAAGGTGATGCCTTGAATGTTGCTGAGATGGGCTTGCAGATCCTTCAGGATTGCCGAGAGCCTCCAACTGGGTGTAATCTTGTCCACTTGAGTGCCGTTTTGAAGTTTTCTCATCATATTGATGACAATCTCCGAGTCTCCTTCCACCACTAGGGGTAGAAATTTGTAGCGGTCAGCCAGGGTGATGCTTTTGATGAGAGCGATCAGCTCTGCAGCGTTGTTGGTGTTGGTGCCCAGATTGCCATGGTAGATAAGCTGGATATTCCCTGTGTGGTCCTTGATTGCTCCACCGTGCTCGACTTTTCCAAGGTTTTGCTTTGACGCCCCATCGAAGTTTAGTTTGAACGATGGAAATGGAGGCATACCCCATTTGTCCTGCTTCATCGCAGCGGTGGTCTGGTTCTTGCCTATGGGAGTGGTCCGGGCTTTGAGATTGAGGATTTGGACTATCCTTTGATCATTCGGTGACGTATTCCCCTCTTGCGGCATTATGTCCATGGCGTGGATCGTTTCTGTTATTAGCTGCCTTGTTTTTCCTATTAACCTGTCCACTGACGTCGCTGAGTTCTTAAAGATTCGAGCATTGCGCTCTTTCCAGATAATCCATACCACGGCTCCCGGAATGAGGTTTCATGCCCTGTTGACCAGATTATTGGTGGATATGGAGGATCGCCAATTGCTCAGGGTAAGGCAGATCGAGTCTCTGTTTCTGTCGGTTTGCCTGAATACAAATGCTATATCATCCCATAGAGCGTAGGCGGTGGGGCATGCGTTGAGAATGTGGTTGACCGTTTCCTTATCATTCTCGCAAAGGGCGCATCGAGAGGGTCCGATGAAACCCCGTCGCTGTAAATTGTTCTAGGTAAGCGCTCTGTTATGCAGGACCAGCCAAGAGAACATGGTTATTTTGGGCCAAGTGCCTCTGGTCCAAAGGGTGTGCCATCTGGGGTCTGGTTGCCAGTCAGGTGAAGCGGCGATGATTCTGTAGGCTTCTTTTAGATTGAAAGTTCCTTTAGAATTATTTCCCCATCGTAGGATGTCTTCTCTGGTTGAGGTGAGGATCCTGCGTTGGTCTAGATGTTGTAAGAGATGTTCTATATTTCCATTGTGGTCTTGAGATGGCCATTGTTCTTTGGTTAGCCATTTTTGCTAAGTGGTGGTCAATTTTTGGGGTTGCCAATAATCTGCTACCTTTCTTACCCCTGCCTCTTGCATGTCATTTTTGAGAGTAGTCCAATCAGGGTGGTCCAGAGGAGGGAGTTGCTGCCAAGCATCTTCTTAGAAGAAGGCGGTGTTGCCTTGGTGCACTTCCCAGAAGCAGGGCTGCTGAACAATATGTCGGTTCTCCCATACTTTGTTCTAGAGGGGGGAACCTTGAGTGCTGCCAGTGAGCCTGATGAGGTCTTTGTCCTGTATTTGATTTGTGTACTTTGCTTTCCACAAGGTGCCCCATAGGGAATTAGGATTCTCCACCCATCTCCACCAGATTTTTGCTGCTATAGCCTTGCTTAGGATTTCAAGATCTCTTAAGTCCAGTCCTCCTGCCAACTTTGGTTTGCATATGTCTGTCCACTTGAGGAGGGCCCATTTGCGCTCCTTTGAATCTCCATTCCAAAGGAAGGACCGCTGGATGTTCGGAATGATTTATATACTGATTTGGGTGCCGCAAGGGCTGAGAGCATGTAGGCCGACATTGTTTGAAAAACTGATTTGACTAGTACCAGTATGCTGGCCATGTTTAGGGCTTGATGAGTCCAGCTACTTAATCTGGCCTTCATTTTGTTGAGGAGATCTTCCCAATTTGCAGCTTTGGGGGCGTATTCCGAAAGTGGGATGCCAAGGTATTTGGTTGGAAAGGGAGTTCCTTTGAATCTCGAGAATTTTGCTGAGATTTCTTTGCACAGGAATAGAAGTGTTGAAGAAAAATAATTTGTATTTTGTTAGATTAATCTCCATACTTGAGGCTTCCGTGAAAGTACTTAGCACCTTGTTGAAGGTGCGAGCTTCCTTTACTGTGGGGGTTCCCATAAGCATTGTGTCATCGACAAATTGTTGATGCGTTACTGTGGGTCCTTGATGCGCAACTTTGATGCCTTTGAGCTGATTTGTTTGGATCGCTTGGGATAGAGATCTTCCGAGGCCCTCTGCCATGATTACAAAGAGAAAAGGTGACGAAGTATCTCCTTGCCGTATACCTCTGGATGGGAGGAATGGTTGTAAGGGGCCTCCATTCAGCATGATTGAGAAGAATGCTCCTGAGACCATTTCCATTATCCATTTTATCCAAATCTAACTGAAGCCGAAAGCGTGGAGGATTTCTCTGATGTATGTGCAGCTGATTTTGTCAAAGGCCTTGGAGAGGTCAAGTTGAATGAGATGCCAGGGATCTTTTGAGTTTTGATAGAATGCAACACTTCCTGGTTGAGAATGATGCTGTCAGTTATCTGTCTTCCTTCAACATATCCAGACTGTTCTTGAGAGATGATTGAGGGAAGGATAGGTTTGAGTCTGTTGGCCATCAATTTTGAGAGGATTTTATAGATGACGTTGCAAAGGGCTATGGGTCTGAATTTGTCGGGAGAGTCAGCATGATCAGATTTGGGGATGAGGGTGAGGAAGGTAGCATTGATAGGCGGCAGCACTCGCTTGGTTATGTGGAAGTTCTTTATCAGATTGAAAAGGTCGGCTTTGATAACGTGCCAGCAAGCTTTGAAGAATTCAATTGTAAAGCCGTCTGGCCCAGGGGCTTTGTCAATGGCCATGGTGAAGACGACTTCTTCAATCTCCTGCTCAGTGAACTCTCTTAAGAGAAGGGAGTTTTGCTCCTCTGTAACTAAGGGGGGAATAGCACTAATGACTTTGTTGATAGCTTGGGTTCTTATCTTGATTGGGCTCAGTGAGCAGTGACCTGAAGTATAAGTTTAGTTCAGATCCTATTTGCTTTCTGGTTGAGACCTTAGCACCATCATCTTTTTTGAGGGATAGAATACGGTTGTTGGCTCTGTGCTGAATGGTTGATTTATGGAAGAAGCTTGTGTTTTGTCCCCCATGCTTTAGCCACTGCACCCTTGATTTTTGTTTCCATAGCAGCTCTTCTTGTCTTAGCCTATCTTCCCATTGCTTTTGGATGTTTGATTCCTGAGCTAACTTGTCCTCGTTAGGCCCGTCCTTGATCATTGTTTGTTGGAGGCCCGACATTTTTTCCTCCAGCTCTTTTTTGGCTTGAAAAATGTTACCAAATGTGTTCTTGTTTCAGCATTTGAGCTTGGCCTTGATGATCTTGAGCTTTTGCTGAAAGATGTACATAATGTTGTCGCTCTTTACAGAGGTTTGGGTCCTCCAGCTCTGTATATTTTGCATGAAGGTTGGGTGATCTATCCAGAAGCTTTCGAACCTGAAAAGCCTGTTTTGAGGCTTGTTCATATTGGTAAAGTGCAGCTGTACTGGCCAGTGATCTGATCCCCCAATGGGCAGAATGTTGGCTTCCATGTCTAGATTCTGGAGCATGATGGATTTCGATATGAGGAACCTGTCAAGCCTTGATGCAACTTGCCTATTTCCCCCTTGCTTATTGTTCAAGTGTGTAGTCCATTGACTGTGGGAACATCAATGAGTATAGATGCAGTTATGAAGGTACTGAAAGCTTCCGCATCTTTATCCAGTCTTCTTAGGCCTCCTTTCTTCTCCGCTAGGTTGGTGATCATGTTGAAATCACCACCTAGGATCCAGTGGTTGGCACCATGGTGTTGTTTGATTTCGTTCAAGTCTTCCAGCATCTTGAACTTCTCCTGAATTCGCTGAGGTCCATACACATTGGTGATGCATATCGTTTGTTGTGAGTCTGGCATGTTGAAGATGACTGATAGCGAATGCTTAGTGGACAGAGCATTCTGCATAAAAAGCTTGATTTTGTTCCAAAACACTAGCAGCCCTCCTGCTTGCCCAATGGCTTCTGTGCTTGTGCATTGAAAGCCTTTTGCAAAGAGTTTCTTAAGCGTCTCTATGCCGTTGGATGAGCATTTGGATTCTTGTAGTAAGACAAGGTTTGGAGATTGCGTGAAAAGACGGTTTTTGAGGATCTGCCTTTTGTAGGTGCCATTTAGCCCTCTGATATTCCATGTTGTTATCTTCATTGAGAAATCTTCGGTGTGGATAGGACCAGAGCCCTTATTTTTCCTTCATTGATTAGGCACCTGCTGAGTTTTTGTATTTGTTGCTTTGTCGATTTTCTCCCCCGTCTTCTTCCTGGACCTTTCGGCTTGTATTGGTCCAGGTCTAGGTTGGCTTGGATGCTTGTTTGGCTGCTGTCTCCCCATTGCTTTTTGACTGCATTCTGGTTGAGATATTCTAACTGCAGGTATGCCATTTCAATTTTCTCGAAGTGTTCCTGGGGAATAACATTCACTCCTTGTTTGGACCATTGCTCGTTTACCTCCTGGAGATCTAGGTCACCTAGGATTTCTTCCAGGGGATTGATTGGAGCAGTTGAGGGCATCCGATCTGGATGAGTTTCCATGCAGGGAGGGTTATGCAGAGGATCGTGGCTTGTATCGCTGTGACTGGGGTTGGGCTGTGGGAGTTGAGGCTGTGTCTCGGTTTGGGGTTGGTCAGGGTTTGGAATGGAGATGATTGAAGGGTTTGATGGTTGAGATTGCTTGGGTGTATCTTGAGTCGGGGGGGCATGGGATTCCAGAGGGTTTTCGATTGGATCAAGGTTGCCTAGAACTTGAAAGCTATTCAGTTGGCTGGGGGTTGGGTTGGAGGAGTGTTTCAGAGGATTTTTCCCTTTCTGCTTTTTATTTTTCCTGGCAACAGGGATGTAATCTGGGGACGGGTTGTTTGCATTGTCTGCTTGGGGATGAGGTGGGGGTTGATTCAGGGGGCACCCATGACTTAGATGTCTGTGCTGTTGGCATTTCTTGCATTTAAAAGGGATATTTTTATAGTTGATGGACTGCTTCCAATGAATTCCTTTGTGGATCAGAGCAATATGACCTGGGAGGGGTCCTGAAACATCCATATAAACGCAGATTCTAGCATAGGCAGTGTATTTACCTTGAGATGTGAGATCTGAAGTTTTGACGAAGACGCCCAGCTTGTTCCCGATGGCTTCCAGGATCTGCTTATTCCAATAATCCACCGACAAGGAGTAGAGTCTGAGCCAGAATGGAACTTTTTTGAAATCTTCTTGCTCTAGAACAAAGTTGGGCTTCCAGTATGTTATGTAGAGTCCTGCCGAGTTGTAGAAGTATGGGCCTCCTTTGAAAGTGCGATCCCTGTCTTCCCTGTGGGTGAAGATGATCGTGAAAAAATTCCTTGCTCCTAACTGTAGTTCATAGTTCCCTTTGGGCTTCCATTTCTAGTTTATCCACCAGCAGAGAGCTTTTTCGTTGAGTCTCACTCCCATGAAACGACAGATTAGGGCATGTTTGCACATGTGATCTCTGTATTCTTCGATGATTAATGAGGGTGTTTCCTTCGATAACGGTTTGCAGGGGGATGAGCCTGTTGTCCCGTTTTGGCTGGGGACGCTTCTCTCAGTCGAATATCCGTTGGCTTTCGAGGTGTAGTTTGCCGCCGGAGCTTTGCCTTTGTCCCTGGATCGGGAGCCTGATGAGGTAACGGTGGGCATAGGAGGGAGGCTGCCGAATACGAAAGGGCCGAAGGCTGGGGGGGTCGATCCCCCCCTGAGGGTGTTCATGGAGCGTTGCGTCTAGGGTTTAGTTGCAGGAGCGTCGAAATCTTCACACCCATTGTGATATTAATGAAGTAGATATATCTATATGTTGATATACCTAATGATAATGGAATTTATGACGTGATGGAAAGAGTCATAGACATGTCTGGTAATTTTGTTGTTGATAACTCAGATTATAGTAATTTTGTTGTTGATGGTTCTTTTCCATTGAGTTCGTAAGATATCGGGCTGAATCTTAATCTTGCAACTATTAGGTGCCATATACTCTCCATAGTTTTGGTAGGCCTGTAATGGCTTTACGTGCAAAGTATGTACATTTGCAATGACCTAGAGCTTGCCTCAAATTGCCAGTTTTTATTTTGTTCATATGTGTGCCGCAAAGAGACATCAAACCCTACACACTATTTTCTATAAGATTTAGTTACAGAGATTCACTCTCAGCACCTCCTTACCTTAAGTGCAACATTATATGTAACTCGTTGACTAGTTCCAAAAATACGGTAATATGCATTATGAAGTATATTATTGAGTTCATTATTTTAGAATTCTGCTATTATACTCTCTAGTTTTTGAACTTTTCAGGTACAGCTTATTAAATATAAAGGTTGTGTTAAGCATGCTTAAGATACTGTTCTGTAAAGTTTAAACTACACCTATGGTTTCAAGATCTCTTGCCAAGTCTTGGATCACAGTTTCCCTGTCTTTAATTTGCTGTCTTTAATTGGTGCATTTTGGATAGACAACTAGAATTACATGTTTGCATGTTATTACAGATTTATGTATGCTTGTTATGAGTGTTTTTTATATAATATATATTTTTATACATTTTGATACATGAATCATTTATAAAAGCATAAAAACATGGATTAAACCATATAACATTAATCATCTAGTTATCTTCATCAACCATAAGTCCGCATGTTACAACATCTTGATTCTCATTAATCTTAAAGTTTCAAAATTTCAAAATTCAATATATAACATTTGTCATCACTAAAGTTGTACTTGTAACCATCACCAAACTATAACAAAGTTTATCAAAACAGTGCTCCCCGCAGCACTGTTCTGCATTAACCTCATATTAGTGAGCATATTGCACAAAAAATGTATTAGTTACAAGATCAGTTTGAGACTGAAAGGTTTTTTGCCTAGAAGCTAAGTCATATTTGGGTTTGACAATGATTAGGTTTGGGGCACCAAGTTGACTTCATGGATGATTTGTGGGTTGTGGTCCCTCACTTGCAGTTTTGGATAATGATCTTAAAACTTACATATACAGAGGGGTTAGCCTCATTTATGATGTGAATCTAGTAGCAAATCATCATTGTGAGATGATATTGTAAGGCTTGCCTTAATCAAACGGTGATTTGAATGATAAGCATATTGGACATTGGTTTTCCTTTCCATTTTAAACATTGTGTTGTCTTGGCTATGGTGTTTGTGTTATTTATTTTGAATTATTTATGTCTAAGTTATCTTGGCATGCTGAATAAATTTGAAATCCTAACATGTTATCAGTATTGTCTTGTCTGACGATTAAAATGCATGGCTCATTTGCTACAACTGATATAAACTTGTTTATTGGTATGACTTCGTGTGTGATTCTGATGTGATTACAGTGGGCTTGGTTTGCGGTGTGCTGAGCAAAGTTTGCTGTGTACCCTAGGTCATGGTAAGTTCTAGAATGCTTGCTGGTGTTTTGATCATGATGCTTTGGTGTTTTTTCTAGATCATCGCTGGTTCTTTATATGAACTGACCTTGCCCTAGATCGGATTTATAACACTTTAGAGTAGTAGTAGTTGGTCACTGTATGTAGGCTGTTTGATATGCTTTTGTCTGTTAAAGATATGTGATCTTTAGATAGATATTACTTTGCTCATATTGTGGATAGTAGTCCAGCCGCTGATGATCTTTGACTGTCCATAGATGGCAGTGCTGAGTTTGATTGCAGTAAGCAGGAAGAATCGTTGAATACATGATGGGGAGTGTATTAGAGCATCAACTTCTGTGCTGGAGTGTAGTGAGTGTTTGACTTGAGTTTAGTTTAGATTGTGGAATGTTGTTGGTGTTTTCTGTGAGTGTAGTCGACTAATCAACTGGTGGAGCATAGATTGAACCATGGCAATCAGAATTTGAATGGAAGAAGAACAGTGGATATTAATCAACTGGAATTGAATCCTTGGGTGGATTTGAGTGAACGCCAAATGACTTAAAGGAGATTGTTGACATTTTTGATCTATGAGTATAATCCCGTGGACACTGATTAACTTGTCTTGCTTTCATGAAGCGTGATCATTGTGCCACCTATCTTGGGCATTGTTGTATGCCTGGATGATGCAGAGAAGAGTAAGACTTTGGGTGATAAAGCAGCAATAGATTCCCTACAGGTCGATTTCTAATTCAGGTGTGACTTGTGAGTGCATGGTTGATTGGTTGAGCAGAGCAATGAAGAATTGACTGAACTTGTACTGTTGATGTTTGTAGAAATTTTGTGAAGATACGAGTGCATGAAGTTCCAATCGATCAATGAAGCCTGATTCTTACCACAGTGGAATCATGGGACAGAGTTGGATCTGCATGACCTTGTCTAGTTGCGGTGCAGGCTTTCTCATTGTGATTTGGACACAACTTCTCTTGTGCACGATCATGCTAGGACATTTAGCCGAAAATGTGGTTCATTTGCTTAGTGCATGTAGACCAATCACATATGTTCGGTTTTTTTGTGGGTTAAATTCGATTTGGCATCCATAAGTGCGTGGCATTTTTTTAATTTAATTTATCTTTTATATAAAAGGCTTTCCATTAGTAGACGGGTAAAACTTCTTATTATAGAAGAATATACTAGGGTTCAACTGCCCTCTGTTGAAAACATGATTCCTTTGCTTAGTTTGCACACACTAGATCACACAGGTTTGGGTCTTTTATTATTTTGACATCCATAATTGTGTAGCATTTTTTAAATGAATTTGCCCTTTCTATAAAGGGTTTCCCATAGTTAGATTGATAAAGCTTATCCTTATAAAAGGATACTTTAGTCATATCCTTCGGCTGCTTTATCACTGTTTTGCTTTAATATTACTAGTTTTGAAGCCTATTCATACTTGTTAGATGTGAACTAACTAGATTTTGGAAAGAGTTTTTTGATCAAGTTGAAAATCAACCAGTAGTGAGTTGACTTATTTGAGAATCAATTGGGTGTGGAATGAAGGGAAATGATGGTTGCCCTTGCTGAAGAAGAATAGTTGGATCTTAGAGACTCCGTGCAGAGAGCTTATCTCATAGGAGAAACCATTGCTAAGTTAATTTCTCAGTTAATTTCGTATGCTTCTTGTCTTCATAGCAGTGTTGTGAAAATCACGATTTTTCCTTTTGCCGATCAAATCGCGATTTTTATACGAAAAAATCGCCGGTATTTTTTTTGCCGATTTTTACTGAAAAAATCGCGATAAAAGCGAAAAAATCGCGATTTTTTGCGAAAAAATCTTCGGGGGTCGCGACGACGTGGTTTTATAACATTTTTTTGGGTTTTTCATGCGCTCATTTGGACAGTCGCGCACGGAGGGAGGAGGAGCTCTTGGAGACCAAGCTGAAGAGGGTTTTTAGCCAAATCTAAGTGCTTAGAGGAGAAAATCAAGAGGAGACCACCGATTTCTCCATAGAAACGGTATGAGGATTAATTTTTTTTTTTTTTTTTTCATTGTTTAAAAACATTGTTTCTGTATGTTTTTCATTGTTTTTGGTTGGGAAAGTTGGTATGGGCATCATTTTTATTTTGTTTTCATTGTTTTTAAAGAATTTTTTGTATTTCTTCATTGATTTGGGATGGGTAACTTGGTATGACTATGGGAACCAAATTTTTTCTAAACATTGTTTATGTTTTTTCATTGTTTTTGCCATTTGGTTGGGTAACTTGGGTTTGGAATGGTTGGATAATTTGTGTTTGAAACTTTGAACTTTGGAATGGTTGTTTTAGGTTGGGTTACAGGTAACTTGGATTTTCATTATACAATCATCAATGTAAAAATTAAAAATTAAAATATTAAATTGTAGTTTGTAAATTTGTAACTCGTAATTTTGTAAATGGTAAATGCTAAATTGTAATCCTAATCCTTATTTTCCCATAGGTTCACAACTGCACCAAAACACCATTCAAGACTTCAAGTTTGCAACTTCAAAGTTCAAAAACAAACATGCCAAGGAAATTGGATCTTTTCTGGGAATATGCTGTACCTCATGCTTCGAATGATAGACAAAACTTGAGTTGCAAGTTGTGTGGAAAGGAGATGTTCAGGGGGTTGTACAGGTTGAAGTTTCACCTTGCACAAATCCATGGACATGATGTGGGGCCTTGTACAAATACAAATCCTGAACTTATCCAAAGAGCCATGAGAGCATTGGAAGAATTAGAGCAGACTAGAGAGGCCAAAGAAGAACTCAAAAGTTAACTAAAAAGGTCAGCTGAAGGAAGTGGGCCAAGTGGCACTGGTTCTACTGCAGCATCAGCCAATCCGGTAGCTGCATCATCATTTTTTGTTCTTCGAACCACACCTGGTTCACAACCATCTATCGGTTCAATGCTAAAAAGAACTGAGAAAGAACAAGCTGACAAGTTGATGGCAAAATTTCTCCTCTGGAGTGATATTCCTTTCAGCATTGTAAGGAATAATCCATCCAACCTACTGTTGATGCTATTGCCAGTGTTGGCCCGGGGTACAAAATCCCTTTTTATCATGATTTGAGAGGTCGGATTTTTCAAAATGAAAAGCGTGACTGCACCCAAAGATTGGAGGATTTTAGGGCATCATGGGCACAAACAGGATGCACTGTTATGTCAGATGGTTGGACTGACCAAAAGGGGAGAACCCTTATAAACTTCTTGGTTAGTTGTCCCAAGGGGACTATGTTTATCAAATGTGTTGATGTATCTGCACAAATCAAAGATGCAAGAACTTTATGTGATTTGCTGGATGTGTTTATTTTGGAGGTGGGTGAACAACATGTTGTCCAAGTCATAACGGACCATGCTGCAAATTATGTTGCTGTTGGTAGGATGCTTATGGATAGGCATCCTACTTTATTTTGGACACCTTGTGCTGTCCATTGTATTGATTTGATGTTAGAGGACATAGGGAAAATTTCCTTTGTCAAAGATATTGTTGACTCATCAAAAAGTATTACAAAATTTATATATAATCATACATCTGTGCTTAGCTTGATGAGAACAACAAAGAGTTGGTGCGCCTCGCCATTACACGGTTTGCCACCAGTTTCATATCTCTTCAATCCCTCTTGATTTCTATGTGGGATGTGAAGAGAATGTTTCTTTCAGAGGAGTGGCGTGCTTTGCCAATGAGCCGCAAATCAGAAGGAGAGGCCGTATGCAGACTAGTTTCATACTAGGAAGACTTCTGGGTGGGAGTGCAACAAGTGTGCGTCGTTACTGAACCTTTGGTAAAGGTTCTTCGGTTGGTTGATGGTGAGAAGCCCGCAATGGGCTATTTGTATGAAGCCATGGACAAGGCCAAAGAAGCCATTCGGGCCTACTATGATGATAAGGGAGATGATGGGTTTCAGAAACAATTCCTTCTATGGGGAGTGATTGATGAGCGATGGGACAACACACTCCATTGTCCCATTCATGCTGCTGGGCTTTTCTTGAACCCTGCATTTTCTTATGCATGTGGGTTTGATTTTGATGCTGAGATCATGGATGGATTCTTATTCTATGTCTAGAAGATGGTGCGATCTCCAGAACAACGTATAGAGATCTCTAAACAAATTGAGACATATAGGATGGCAGGTGGCACATTTGGCTTTGAGATGGCTATCACTGATAGGACAATTAAAATGCCAGGTATTTTTTAGTTTGTAACTTTGTTTCAAATTTCATTGTCTCTTCAAATTCTATTTTTTTCTTATGTTTATTTAAAATTTTATTTGTAATTTTGTTGTAGATGCATGGTTGAAAATGTATGGTGGCAGGGTACCCCTTCTGCAAAAGCTTGCCATTCGCATCCTCAGCCAAACATGCAGCTCCTCAGGATGAGGGCGCAACTGGAGTGTATTTGAAAAAATACACAACAAGAAGCGCAACAGGTTAACACTTAAACATTTAAAATATTGCAA
>APFE030593798.1:216421-230332 GCA_000404065.3 Pinus taeda | reverse complement strand
GGATGCCATCTCATTGGATGGGATTGACACCACTGCTGCATGGAGGGTTGAGGCCGAGAGGCCTTTCATGAATTTTGCTGATGATTGGTTAGTGCAGGATGTAGTGGAGGGGGAGGAGGAGCAGGAGCAGGAGGAGGAGGAGGTGGACGAGGAGGAGGAGGAGGAGGAGGAACAGGAGGAGGAGGTGACACTGCTTGCTCGGGCTACCGCTGCCACCAGTAGAGGACGTGGTCTACCTCCTATAGCTCCTACTTCTAGTTCTTCAGCGTCTAGAGCACATCAGACTCCACTCCCATCTCCACCAGCACGGGCACCAACATCTACATCTAGAGGGAAAGGGAAAGCTGTGGCATTTTCTCGCAAGAGGGGCAGAGAAAATCAATAGGATTAGACTTTCATTTTATTGTATATGACATGATGAGATACATTATCATATTTTTTGTTGATGTTATGTGTGATTTTAGCGTTAGAAATGATATTAAACATTTTATATATTAGTTTTTTTTATCATATTTATGTGTCAATGTATTTATTTTATGTTGTAGATGGTTTAGATATTAAAAAAAGTGAAAAAAAATGAAAAAAAGAAATGAATATTTTTGTACCATACAGTTTTTTCCCGATTTTTTCCGATTTTTTCTTGATTTTTCCGATTTTTTCTGATTTGTTTCCCACGCCGATTTAATCCCGATCGCGATTTTCACAACATTGCTTCATGGCACAGTTGTCTGTTTGCAAGGTATAATGTAACATTGAAGGGTATTGTTACTTAGTTGTGGACATAAAATAGAGGACTCAAGGAGCGGGTTGATAGGTTTGAAGAATTTAATTCCCCGTTGCAAGGGAGGACAATTTTTTGTAGGTTTGAATTATGGAGTTTTGTGAGGATGCTGCACTCCTCTAGGTTGATAATGCACATCTATTTGATGAGTACTAGGTTTGGAAGAATGATCATGATAGTCTTCTTTCACATATGGAGGAGAAGTGCATGCATGAATTCTCCTCACTCCTCTAGGTTGATAATGCACATCTATTTTATGAGTACTAGGTTTGGAAGAATGATCATGACAGTCTTCTTTCACATATGCAGGAGAGGTGCATGCATGAATTCTAGGTGTTTAAGAAGGCTCTTCTATATCAGGTATGTGAATTACAAACCTTTGTTTCCTCTACTTGAAAAAATATGATGAAGTTGTCGCTGACTAAACTATGAGGGCTGATGTGATGGGAGGAACCCCTAGAGCATGTCTTCAGAACCTCATGCACGAATTTGGGGAGAAGGCAGACCTCCTTGAGTCTTTGGAATAAGATGTTAAATTTCCATTTGGTAAACTTATTTCTTCTAATGATACTTATTTTGTTGATATTTTTGATAGCACTCTTGATGATATTTTTGGTAGTGATGATGCTTAATTTGATACGAACGTCAATCTTGATGATGTTCTTTCTCATGCGTTGTTGTTTATTGATGCATTGATTTCTCATGCGTTGTTGTTTATTGATGCATTGATTTGTCCTGAGTTTGAGAGGTCCTAGATGTTGTGTAAGATGACGGGATATATAGGTGGTGGACTTGGGAAGATTGGACAGGGTTTTGTAGTTTTGATTGTACCTAAGATGAGATAAATCAGAGTAGGACTTGGATTTGTAAGTATTTAATTCCATCGCCATTGTATTGTTGTTTTTAAGGGAGAAGTCATTCTATTGAGTTGTATGCATCACACACTACAACCACTATAGTATGTGGAAGTTGGAATTAAATATAGATAAAGATGAGAAGCAACAATCTAATTTTGCAGCATTCGTTGAGAACGAATCACATTGCACACCTTCTCTTCGATACAAACATATTTCTTGGCCATATTGACATCCTAAGCATTGATTCTTACAAATCTTTGCAACAGAGTATAAAAGGCAGAATTTTGGACTAGTAATTGACTATGGGAGGAGAAAACCCAAGTGTTTAACAGAGCCTATTCTCAATTGGGAATAGAAATCGAATTCATTGTCGAGGAAGAGAGATTATCTTGCCATTGTTTTTTTTTAATTGAAGCTTCCACTCAACATGAGCAAGCAATATCTACTCTATTTTAGATTTAAAACTGATACAAAAACATACTACTATGCCATGGTAGTCTTCTTTGGCTAAGAACTCATGCGTGAAGGATATCTATTCTACCAAAGTTCCCCAGGCTTATACCTAGCCCTACTTGTTTTTGCAAGCGTATATGCACATAAGAATAGACATAAGCACAATAATGTTAGTTAGAGATTAGGCATAAGTACAATTATGTTAGTTAGAGGCTTGAACTTGTTGAAAAGTAACTAGGTTCAGTCTTCATAATGAGATGTGTAATTATGATTTTATGTAATTGATGAAAAAAATAAAAATAAAATTATTATTATGCGTGTCTCATGGGTTTCATTAGCAAGGAATTTTATTTTTAGTGATGGCTCTCATTGAGAGTCTTTACAATTTGTCATAAAAGTTAATTTGAGTCTATGTCATATATGAATCACCCTTCTTGGGCATATTTCATTTTATATGAGTCATCAGAAAAGTATAAATAGCCCTCCAAGACCAAGCAAAGTATCCTCCTCATGTCGGCTTCAAAAAGAATAATGTAAATTCCCCAAAGAACATGTCGGCTCACATAAGCAGCTCAACCTCATTTCAGAAGGCAGATGTCAGTCAAGTTTTCTGTGATGATCTGCGGTGGACGAAAGTGTGAGAAAGGGAGATAGAAGCCTCTTATAACCAGTGAAGTAAAGAACAGGAAGAGCGAGGTTCTTAGGGTTCTTTATGGGACTGTTTCAAGGGCAAAAAACACCTATATGTATTAGAAGTCTGTTACAAGAGTAAGGAAGAAAATACGTATGTTACAGCAGTAAGGAGGAAATTTGTTGCAGCTGTAGGGAGCTGAAGTGGAAGAAGGCCGAAAGTTAATATATTGCAACAGTGAAGGCCGAGGAGAGGAGAAGTCTGTTGCAGCAGTGGTGCAGTCCTAGGGAGCTGCTGAAGTGGTAGAAGGCCGAAAGTCTAAAGCAAGCCAAGGTTGAAGAAGTTGAGAAGGAGGAAGGAGCAGAAGGTTGACTATTTTGGAGTGGCAGATAGGTCAAGGGTCTTGGTCTTAATTGAATTTAGGCTTCTGTGATCCATACTATGAAAAGTAAGAAAACTTTCGATAAAAATCACATCAAAACAGAGTTTTGGATTCGTTTTGAACCATCCAGTGTGGTTCATCGCTAGAGCAAGATTAAGAATTTGTCAATTGGAATCTCTATAAGAAGAAGAATTTGTTTGGGTTTTCCTCTCAAAGAGCGAGAGGTTTTGGCCCCTGGATGATAGCCTATATTTTGTGTCTCGTCTCTTTATGGTTTATGCATTGGTTGCTGTTTGATGAAGAGGAACACTAATAAGCTAAGTAAAAGAAGATCCTAATCTAAAGAAGTAAAGAACACTCACAAACAGTTATTAATAGAAGAGAAATCACATAATTACTATGCCCTAAATTTCTCAACAGAACCTTGGTGGGAGGTGATAACAACACTTTCACTCAATTATCTACCTGTTGACAATCTCACGAACTTAAATCAACCTTGAAGAGTTTTTTGGACAACAATAAAGACAACTCACCAGAGAGAGCAAACTAGTTTCGTTGGGCATTGAAGGTTGGCCTGGGAATCACCCACTCTGTAGCAAAAAAAGGATGGAATTGGTCTTCAACATGGACAAAGGAAGTGAAACTACTATCCATGGAGGGGGACAATATATGCCTAGAGTAGAGAATCCTTCTCCCCTAAAAGAGTAGATTAGTATTTTAACTTGGTTCAAAGCTTCCAAGAGGACAAAACTTTCAGACACACAGCGATTCAAAACTCTAGTTGGGTCTTGGAATGAGGGTGTGAATTTTCAAACATAGATACAGAGGAAGTATGCACAGATGTGTAAACTTCAGGTTTGTTGCATAGAAGCCAAGCTCGGCGAGATCCCTTTCTAGCGTGGATCTAGCATTAAGAGTTATATGCATGGGAAGTATTTTTTCTTACTGTCTGAGTCACCGACACAAGAGTAGATCATATGAGCCCTCTGTGATTTGCATTTCTAAGAATTCATTAAGGAGATGACAAAAGCTTCCTATTTTAGCATCTTTTCATGTCATTCTCTTTTAGTCTTTTGTTTTTTTTCCCTCGTATTTGCATTCTCATTTTATCATTATCAATACCGCTGACATCCTTATGGTCCCATCAATTTTCTTTTAAGCACTCTATTAAAATTCTTATATATTTCACCATCATTATATTAGCATCCCTATTTACCTTGACGTTCATATTAGCATACCTTTAATATCCTTGGTCGTCTATTTAGCATATTCATTGCATCTTTGTAACGTTGAGGTTGGTGTTTTTATTTGTCATGTTAGCATCATTTAGCATAGTGGGGATAGTTAAATTACTTAATTTGAAGTTACTTTTCTTAATAATTAGTACTTAACATTTTATTATATGAAAATAAAAATAGTTACACAGATTTGCTTTGCTTTTATTACAAGAGTTTTTTTTACAAGTTGGTAATGGAAAGGGAAAAAATGTTTACTTAATTTGTTTGGAATAGGAAAATTAAAGAGATATATTTATGTTAGAGAATTATTAATGAATTAAAAAAAATATTATATTTTTAATTAGTTTACAACAAATAAAACAAAACAGATTGGACTGAACCTATTTGATGATTGATTAATATTGATTTAAAATTTAAAATGGATCCATGTACCTATTTGATGATTGATTAATATTGATTTAAAATTTAAAATGGATCCATGTTGATTTAAAATAGATTTATGTTGCTTATGTAACTAATCAATTAATATATCTACATTACACCAAATATCAATATTTACATGTGACATTAATCAATAGTTACATTGGTAATAATCAATACATTTTATTACATGTGACATTAATCAATAGTTGCATTGGTAATAATCAATACATTTTATTGCACAATACTGAAGAGAAAGAAAACCCCATTATAAATCCACAATAATTCATATACATTAACATTTTTTCTTGTAACAAGTGGTCTGCTATGATATCATAGGAATTTGAATCTTAAATAGAAAATAAATTATGTCCTTGTTGTATAAATTATCTTGGTATATAGTTATTATTTAATGTATATTTTAATTTGTACTCAAGGGGCTTGTCCTCTTTCCTTTCATTGCATTAAGTGATATCAAGAACAATAGAATATTAATATATTCTATAACGAGTAGGAAGACTTTTGAAATAATAAGTTAACAAATATATTATTTCTTATGTAGGTGGTACTTTGTTGTTTTTTATGATGTTTTGTTTTGTTATTTTCTAGATTTTCAATTTCATTCTCTGCCTTCAGGTTTACTTATTTTTGTTGGTTTTTATGATGTTTGGTGCGTTATTTTCTAGATTTTCAACTTCATTCTTTGCTTTCAGGTTTACTCATTGTACATGTTTTCTTTAGATATTTTTGTTAACTTCTAGTTTGCTAATTTTATATGCTTTATTTTTTGGTGTCTTTACTCTAACCTTAAATTTGAGGAAATAGAGAAAATGAAGATGAAGCTAAAGCTTAGTTAAGAGATATGATTGATTTGGAGAGAGAAAAAGACCATACAAATCAATATAAAGCAAAACAAAGTTAAGAGATACGATTGCTTTGGAGAAGGAAAAAGACCATACAAATCAATATAATACAAAACAATAGGGATTCTGATTTTAGAAAATATGGTTGATTTTTCTCTTGATTCATAGTCTTACTTTGGTCTTGAGCCACTATTTTTTTTTTTCTTGATGAAATGCACATTTTGAGAACCCACTAGTTACTTTCCTTCATCCTTAGAATGGTATTTATGGTAAACTAACTAGTTGTAGTTTTGACAACCTAATCTAGCAAGAACATCAAATGAGTACCACAATATTCATAAAAGCAACCAACTAGGGAATTTGACTTTGTGACTCTATGCTTGTAATTTGTAGCACTTAATTGCTTAAGCTAACTCATGATGGTAAGTCTTTTTAGTATTTATGATAATCAATTTTTTTTTTTTTTGAATACATGCATCTCATAAGGCTAGGAAAACCTCTTATACATTTTCTATAAATTTTAGTGCATAGTCCTTATAGTCTAAAAGAAAGTCATCACTTTCTCTCCCAAACATTAAAGCTTAATAACGTGAACTAAGTCGCTCTAGTACACATCTATGCCCATGTAAAAAATAAGTAAATTAATCAATAATGCATGGATAAATAGTTTAAACATTGATAAAGATTGAGCACATTGATAAATAGTTTTAAGCACTTGAAGCATGGATTATTGTACAATTTAATAAGATAACTATTACCTTTGGCTGCAGTAGATAATTGATTTGGTTGGAATTTTATTGTTCTTCATCTATGATTTTGCTATCTTAATCACATAAGTATACTACATCATTGTAAGTTTTTTCTATTTTAGGTGTTAAAAAGAACAATGTGATTTCTCATTAGAAAGCTACAAGTTAAATGACAAAATAATAACTATATAAATTACAACAAAAAAGAATAAATACTATGTTATTTTTCAAATTAAATAGAGGAAAACAAGTTTGTCCTTTCTCTAATAATGTTCACTACAACATAAAATGAATAAATATTATGTTATTTTTCAAATTAAATAAAGGAATACAAGTTTGTCTTTTCTCTAATAATGTTCACCACAACCTCCATATGTGAATGCTTGTAAAGCTAGAGAAATATAAAAAAGTTAATGTTATAAAAAATTGAAAAATAAAGAGTTGTTTTAAATAAAATTGCGATTAATCCTTTTATCATTTTTTAAAGAGATTTTATATAAATGATCTTCTCCTAATAAATAGGAATACATAGTTACCCCCCTTGTTTTCATTGAATTGATCATGATTTAAAGTGAGTTCTAATTATTACTTATGTGCAAACATTAATATAAGTATTTTTCATGTGCAAGAATACTAACTTGAATACAACTATCTTGTACCAACTTAAGATTATTTTCAGCATTCCCGTACGTAGTACAAACATTGTTTAAAGTGAAAGGAACAATATTATGAGTGAATTGGGAACATGCTCCAATTCAAAGCTATTATAAATGGATGACAACATATCCCCAATCCAACAAAAAATTGTAGGGGAAACATATTGATATTATTGGGTATTTTTAACTTAGGGACACACACTATCCAAGATCTCACAACAAAATTGTGGATAGGGACACACTATTCAAACTACAACACAATGAATGGATTTGCACTATTCATAATGAGATTAGTCACGTTTAGCCTTATTGACCTTTACTACATTTAGACAAACACTATTCATATCAAATTTGGCTCCACTTTGTTTGAATTCTACTTCTTTGGTGGCTAGATCTAGCCACTATGTAGGTACTATTACTATAAAATCTAGCAGCTTAGTGCAAAATCTCACTAAACAATCTAGAGCGAGAGCAACAATGGGATTAGCCACCATTGTAACCTTAGCAACTATTCCCTTGTTATTTGGTTATTGAATATTATTCCCACAAGGGGGACTTCCCCAGTAGATCTTAGGGATTAGTAACCCAAGTAACTTAGGCTAAATACCCCTTAGCCACTATATAGGCACTATCACTACAAAATCTAGCACCTTAGTGCAAAGTCTCACTAAGCAATCTAGATTGAGAATAGTAATGGGATTAATGAGCATTGTCACCTTAGCAACTATTCCCCTAATATTTTGTGGTTGGATATTATCACCACAAGGGAGGTTTCCATAGTAGATTTTAGGGATTGAGTAACCCAAGTAGCTTAGGCTAAATATCCTATAATAGTTCTACTCAAGATTCACCCACGGATAAATATTTAGAAATTAGGGTTTCAAGTGACTTAGGATATAATTTTTAAATGACAAGTTCAAAGGATCATATGGCTAAATATATAGGGCTTAATAAGTTTTAAAGGGGCTCAAATAGGTTATCGAACATATACAATCTACACTTTGTTACTCTAAATTAGGGTTTTAGATATTAAAATTACAAAATGCAAATAATAATAACAATAATAATAAAAAACCCTAGAATATATGATAATCAAGTAAAAATTAGGGCTATTCAATGGGTAAACAAAAAATTAAGTTACAACAATTTTCAATGGCCGAAAACACACAAAATAACTATATGAACCTTAGGCATCAACCTTAATTAATTGCTGAAAAATAATATTTTTCTCTTTCAATCGAGTGCATCCAAAGTTTAAACCCAACGCTATAAGGTCCAAGGTAAAGAATGTTGAAAAATGTAGATTTTGTTCTATCCCAACTCTAATTTAACCGAGAAAATATAAGAAATAAAATTTAGGGTTTTATCTTTGTTATTTTATGTAATTGACACAAGAGAATGGACTAATGCTTTTCTTAATCAAGGACTAATGGATTCTAAAGCTATATTTCCATGGAAGAGGATTGATGGAAGTGATTTAAAGGATTGCTTCGATCCACCCCCTCGGTGAAGAACCGTAGTACGCCCCAATGGAATTTCTCCCAGTGGACTTCTCTGTACCAAAAGTGAATTGTCTAGGTGCTTTTCCTCGTAGGCAACTTTCTCTCGTTGTGTATTTCAAAATCTTCCGATTGATTTCGGAAGGACACTGACTCCTCCTGCTCCTTTTCCGTGAGCGAGATCGTCGTCTTTTCACGTTTATCAAATATAGGGGAAGGAAAATGGAGGGGGGGGCATAGGAAATGAATATAGATCTAGAGGGAGAAAAATCTAAACTTAGGTTTCTCAAGTTCTTAAACCCTAGCATCCTTCAATCTTCTTGGAGACAATATGGGAGGAAGCTACATTTATATTTCTTAATAAAAAAATGATAATCTTGTCAAGGAGATGTTAGTGCCACAAGATTCATCAACACACCAATCAAAATTTCTTTAAAACCCCAATTCTACTTGAAGTACAAGATGAAAGAAGACACTTACCATAAATTAGCACAAAATCATCACAGAATCACCATTCATCATCCAGGATATAGAACCATCCAATCAAAATATTCTCTCTAAGACAAATTTTCTCATCTAATGCTCCATAGTGACCAAGAGAGAAGAAACAAGCTAGTGCACACTACTCTCCAAGTGCATGCGTCTGACAATGATCCAAGGCTAAATTGACTTTCTTCTACTTATATGAGGACAATCAAGTTGATTTAGTCCAAAAATAGAATAAACACCCTAAAAATAATATAAATTGAGATTATAAGTTGGATAGGTCACAAGTCAACCCCAAAGATAACTTGTCAATGATAAAAAAAGCCTCTTTTAACCCACATGTGTGAGCTAAAAGTCCTCCAAGGTGACATCATCTTTCAAAAGGAATGTCTCTAATCAAAATGTGCCACGCATGATTCAAGGTGGTGCTCCGCACTCCAAATTTCATATCTCATCAAATGGTGTCCAATCATCAAGCAAAGGCAATCTCAACAAGGTGTTATTATCAAATAAGTCCATGCCATCAATCTAAGCCATATTCTATATCCCATTGTATATACTAGTTGAAATTGGGTAGTACCTCTTAGGCATTGTAAAACATACTTAGCTGCCTTCCAAAATAATTTGGTTGGCCTAACTATTGCTTGTCTTAGTTGGTTGATTGCATAGCACATATCTGGTCATGTGTTCACAAGATACATCAGTGAACGCACTATCTGCCGATAAATGGTAGCATCCACTTCCTCACCTGAAGTGGCATCCTCTTTCCTCCAATTGGTCACTAGAGGTATCTCTATGGGTTTGCAACTCTCCATGCAGAACATTTGTAGTATCTCATTTGCATACTTGCTTTGAGAGACAAACAATTCCCTATTGCTTTGTCATACTTCCAAGCCGAGGAAGTAATGCATGAGATCCATGTCCTTCATTTCAAATTCTCTTGCAAGACCTAATCAACTGTTCATCGCCAGTTAAAATAAAGTCATCAACATATAAGACAATAATGAACAATTTACCTTTTACCAAAATATGATAGAGGTTTTGCATCCACTTCACTTTTGGTGAAGCCCAAACCGGTGAGATAGGTATCGATCCTGGTGTACCAAGCACGAGGTGCTTGTTTGAGACCATACAACGCTCGCTTGAGTCTGTACACATGAGACTCTCGATCAAATGGTCTCAAAGCCTTTTGGTTGCTCGATGTACACCTCCTCCTCAATAAATCCATTGAGGAATGTTGTTTTTACATCCATCTGGTGGATCTTCCACCCCATTTGTGTAGCCAGAGCAAGAATTGATCTAATGGATGAGTACCTTGCTACAAGAGCAAAGGTCTCCTCATAGTCAATCCTTTCAACTTGAGAGTACCCCTTTGCAACAAATCTGGCCCTGTACTTTTCTATGCTTCCATCTTCTGCTTGCTTAACCTTGAAGATCCATCGCAAACCCGCAATTGATTTATTTGCTTGGGACTACTTCCCAAACATTTTTCTTTACAATGGATTAGTATTCCTCCACCATTGCATCAACCCATATAGGTTTCTCTATTGATTCCTTGAAAGAGGATGGCTTAATCTCTACAATCTCAGTCATTAGAGCCATGTAGTGAGTGTACCGATCTGGTGACCTTCTCTGCCTGCACAAATTTGAAGGGGCACCTACATTATCCCTTGCATCCTGCACGAGTCTTTAAATTTCCCTAGTTCTTTTTCTGCCTTCTCTGGATGGTTCTGCTTGAGTAGTTGTCTCCACTCTCTGCTCCCTAATTTATGGCTGCTCCACAACTTCTTGAGGTTCCCCCTTTGGAGCTAAAAGCTCCTCCTCTGGTGGGATTTGAATCTCCCTCTCAAGAGAGCATCACATCACTTTCTCCTCATCAAATTTTACATCCCTTCATACAAATGTCATTCTGAGGGATGGAAAGTACACACGATAGTTGTGGGGAGTTTCTGTATAACCCACAAATATCCCCAATTCTATTGTCATCTATAGATTTTTCTTTGATTCTTTGGAGACATGGCAGTAAACACAGGCTCCAAAAATCCTGAAGTGTGACACATTCGACTTCCTCTTGGAGAAATCCTCCTCTAGTGTAATCATGCCTAGAATCCGATGAGGAATCTGGTTCTGCAAATAGATTGTTGTGTTTCATGCTTCAGACCAAAAATTCAAAGGTAGGCCTTGGTCATGCAACATTGCCCTCACTACTCCCACAATGCTACAATTCTTTCTCTCAGCCACCCCATTCTGCTATGGGTTGTGGGGTGCTGTCAACTCTCGTTGAATGACTTCTTTTGCACAATTTTTTTAAATTCATTCGATAAGTACTCACCTCCATTATTGCTCTTGAGATCCTTCACCTTGTTGATTTCTTTCTCAACCAATGTCTTGAATTCTACGAACTTGGAGAATGTATCATCTTTCTTCCGCATGAAGAAGATCCAACACTTCCATGATAATTCATCAATAAAAATAACAAAATATTTGTGCCCGGCAGTGGAGTTTGTCGAGAAATGTCCACAAACATCAAAGTGGATCCTTTCAAGGACTGCATGTGCTTTGATATCCTGATCATGGAAAGTGGATTTTGTGTACTTCCCTAAGGCACATCCTATGCATACGTCCTGCTACTCATGTGCTCCTTTGGGGAGGCCTGTGGTTATCTACTGCATGATCTTCAGGGTGCCATGATTTAAATGGCCAAGTCTTCTATGCCAAAGTTCACCGACATCACAACTATGCACCTTCTTCGCCTTTATGCTTAATGTAGCACAATCTTCCACATCTAGCTTATACAGGTTCTTCACATGAACCCCGATCTTCTTCACCTATCGAATGACTGTGTGTCTCAGAAATGCCTTTACTTTGCTGAAGATCACATCATAACCACTATCTTCCAAAACTGCAACAAAGATAAGATTTTTATTTTGGCCCAAAATGATCATAACATCCTTGAGCTTGAGTGGGGAGCCCAACTCCCTCTGAAAGGTGACTGTACCAATCCTAGTCATGTTATACCTTATGTCGTCTGCCATCTTGATGTGCATATGAAAATATTTTCCTTGCAGTTCACTCAAAAAGTATCTACACCTTGTCATGTGGAATAATCCACTTGAGTCCAAGTACCACACGCTCCCCATCACTATGGTGGCCACACATGTAATGAGGGTAAAGTCAAGATTGAACTGTGAAGGTAAGGATTCACTTGCAGCTCCACTTGAGGTCTTCTTTCTTGCCTTTTGTGTGGACAATTTGTGCCATAGTGCTTGAATTCATGACAATGGAAGCATTCAATTTTGGACAAAACTTTCTTCTTGCCCTCTTCATTGGATTCTGGTTTGGATTTCAATTTCTTCCCTTTTCCCTTCTTTGCCTTTCCATCCACTGCAAAATTTTCTTCATCCTCACCCTTGGATGAAGTCCCATTATTGGTGTTCCACCTTATTTACTCCTATACCAAATCAAACCATAAGCGCTCCCAATTCAATAGCTTCTCCCCTCCGTTCACCGTATCTTGATAGCTATGCCAACTCTTGGGAACGCCCAAAAGGTCCAGGCTTACCAAGTCTTCTTCATAGACATTAACATCAACCACACCAAGTTCATCACGACATTGTGTGAACTTGCTCAGATACTACAGAATAATGTCATTTTTCTACATCTTGATACTTTGAAGTTTATGCTTGAGCGCATACTTCCTATGGTCACTATTATTCTCAAACAATTTTGTCAGTGCTTTCCACATTGCGAATGGAGTTTCTTTTTTGTGGAGATTTGAGATAATGTGATCCCATACTCCCTCCAAGATTATTCTCCTCTTCTTGGCTACATCTTTCTTCCACTGAGTAAGGTTCCGGGCATTAGGTTCTGGTGGTTTTGCATCATCTGTCTGTTAGGCCCCTATACTACTAGTGTCACCCCTTATTGTTATTAGTACAAACCACTTATTATATTGATGTACCCATGTAGTGCCCATATTGTTACTATTGTGCCACATAGAAGCCCACTATTATTATTATTGTGCCCTTACATTATTATTGTTATATCGGCTCTGGTTATGTTATGACCCCTTAGACTCCTAT
This sequence comes from Pinus taeda, assembly GCA_000404065.3. Lineage (NCBI taxonomy): Eukaryota > Viridiplantae > Streptophyta > Pinopsida > Pinales > Pinaceae > Pinus > Pinus taeda. The sequence goes on along the minus strand of APFE030593798.1, from coordinate 217,235 downwards.
ATATAGAAAGGAGGTCTTTTCATTTGTATCATCCAAGAATTGTTCATTTATGTAATGTAAAGGAGGTTGCCCCCTCGAAGAGGCTGAATTCTAAGGCGTGGATCTCTCTTTTCTATATTTTTGTGAGCGAGTTTCATAACATTTGGTATCAGAGCTTTGGATTCTAGGGTTTCACTGCTCCAAACAAGTCATCGTGGTTTTTTCGCTATAACTTTTTTTCTGTGACGTTTCAGAAGTCACAAAAAAAACCCATTTGAGAAGACTTGGCTCCGAACTTTGGGTCCGAATTTCAGAGTGTTTCGCGGGATATTTTCGGAGATATGATCTGAGGAAGTTGGCATTTTTGCAGACTCCTGAATTACACTCAAAACAGGTGACCTGGGGAAAATCGTCATAACTTTCTTTCTGAGCATCGGATTGAAATTTCGTAAGAAGGTACAGAAAGAGGACGGACTTTAGTTTTCATTTATATAATTTCCAGAGTCAAAGGTTGAAACAGTGACACGTGGCACGTCGTACAAGTTCGCTCTACTGAATTGGTCTATAATCAGGTCACTGTGGGAGATTTGGCATAACTCTTCATTGGAGAATCCAATTGGGGTTAGACTAGTGGCATTGGAAAGAGGACACAGAGGGCTACTGCAGGTCGCAATTTCATAACTTAAAGATCTGAAAATACATAGTTACAGTCATTTCAAAATCGTGCTCCTAAAATCAAGAAAAAGCAAGATGAGGAAGTTTGATGGCAAGGATCCGGTAAATTGGATACGTCAGATGGAGCAATATTTTGATCTACATGGTGTACCACTGTTAC
>APFE030593798.1:173743-207044 GCA_000404065.3 Pinus taeda | reverse complement strand
AAAATAATAAAATATAGTTTTTTAATGCTTGCATGCATGTGACAACTATTATTTTAGATAATTGAGGATTCACTCATGGATAACTCTTGCATGTCAGTTCTGTCAGAGACCTAGTTGAGATCAGATGAGGGACAATGTACTATCAGATGCTAGGATATTTCTAGTAAGTATTCCTTGCATGAGGAAGAAATCTATTTTCTTCTATGACTACATAGGCGGACCTGAGGCGACAGTAGGTATGATTAGGCCAATTTTTAGCCTATATAATGAGGCCTAGTTAGTCCATGATTTTCATCTTCTGATTGAAGATCATTAGGATCTTCTGATTACAGAGAGAGCAGGATAGCTATTGAGCTGATTCTTTTTGTATGTTGTTGAGGATCTACACTTGATTGATAATACAATGTTGGGGTTTTATGCTAGTGCTTTCCCTTGGATATATCTTGTGTTATGTGTGATTATTTCTCTTGATCAGTTATGCATGTTTCCACTTGATGTTTCTCATGAATTCGATTATGCTTCTGCTTAATGTTTTGTAGAAGTAGAAAAAGTATTATGCTTTAGGACATTGCATATATCAGTTTTTTCTACAGGTGAAATTTATACAGTACTGGACCTAATGAGATCATTCCAACAAATGTCAAAAGCCTTAATGAACCATTTGGAGAGAAAAAAGGGAGGAATTTCTAGTCCCATTGAAGGCTCCCAAAATCCAACTAGCAACAACATGCATCGAGAGTTCGAAAAGGTGAAATTTACGTAAGTTTTGGGGTCCATGGATGGAAAAGCCATATAAACATGGCTAACGAACATGGCCATGTGCTTTGCTTTAAGAGTCTACACCTCAAACTTAAAGGTGAGAATGGGTGTGTTTCAGCTTAAGGGAAGCATGTTACTATGGTGGAAGACACTTCTACCCTAGTTGGGTATGGATATTTAAAAAGTGACTTGGGAATTATTCGAGGATAAGTCCAAGAAACACTACTTGTTATAGGAATTTTTTTGAAAGGCCATTGGATGAGTTCATTGTATTAAAGTAGGGTGGTTAGTTTGTATTGAAATATGAGGTCTAATTTAAGAGTTAATAAGTTTGTGTATTGTTTGAACTTCGTCTGGGATAAACTAAGAATTCTAATTCCTTGCACCTTACATGAGGTAGTTCAACAAACCATTATCGTTGAAGGAGATTATAGGTAGTCACGGTCCAAGTAGACCAATGAGGCCTACAAGTTCAAAAGTACCTAGAGCAAAAACAACTTCGACACCTAGTGGGAACACCACATATCATATAAATCATTAGAAGGGGTTGGTCTTTAACAATCAACAATGGTCTGCATGGAATTGTAGGCCACCATATTGGTGGCCAACATAGAAGGAACTATAAGTAGTATAACGATTGCATTGGACACATAAATATCGCTCTACACAATAATTCCATTTCCCACCTCATCACCATTTAATGCAACAATTTGTATTGTACGAACAAAGTTCTAAACTGATTTCAGTTTAGTCGGTAGTGGGAGTCAGGCTCCTAAGAGGGGGTGTTGGAATTGTAAAGGTACACACTATGAGAGGGATTTCCATTAGTGAAAAGGAAATTCTAACCCAACAAAACAACAAATACCTTGGGAGACATGGCCAAGGCCCATCAGATACATGCTATAGTGAACAAACACAAGGATGAGCACCAATCCACTATTTTGGAGACTATAGGTAACATTGATGGTGTAAATTTGTGATTTTGATAAATCTTGGTGCTGGAGAGTCCTTTATTTTAGAAATTGCATTATAACAAATAAATCATGAAGCAATATAATAACATGATTTTAGGAATGTAGAAATAACACGTGGGATGAAATAGAACATAGGCAAGATAATAAAGGATTGTAATATTGAGCTTAGTGTGTGTAAGACTAAGGTTTCAATTATGCTATGATCCTAGGATCCTATGACATTGTCATATGAATGGACTGGTGAGAACAATATGAGGTAGTTTTTGACTGTAAGGATAAAGTGCTACACTTTTCCAATGATGATAGTGAGAGAAAATATTTAGTAGATAAGAACATAAGGGTGCCATTAAGGTTCATCTCATCGATATAATTGTTGATATTTAGGAGAAAATAATGTTAGTTATATGTCGTCACGTTGTTGAATGATGAAAATTATTTAGAGGATTTAGATGAGTATCCAATTCTTGTTGAATTTAAGGATATGTTTCCAGAGAAGTTACCTAAAGTACCTCCTAAGAGGGAAATCAATTTTACCGTTGAAACAAAACTTAGCACATAACCTATTGCTAAAACACCATATAATGTTAGCGCCTGAATCAAAGGAATTGCTAATCTAGTTGAAGGAATTACTAGATTTAGGATTCACATGACCCAATGTATCACCGTGGGGGGCGTCAATGGTTTTGTGTTAATAATAGGATGGATCCCAAAGGTTATGCACAAATTATCGGCAATTAAATAAGGTAATGATTAAAAATAAATATCCTTTACCAAAGATACATGATTTATTTGACCAAATTAAGGGAGAAACAATGTTTTCTAAGATAGATCTAAGATATGGTATCATCAACTTATAATTAAAGAAGAGGGTATCCCAAAGAACCTTTAAAATGAGATTTGGGAATTACAAATTTTCAGTATTTCCTTTTGGACTAACCAATACCTTATGTGTTTTCATGAGCCCAATGAACAAAGTATTTCAAGATTATCTAAACAAGTTCATGCAAGTTCCTATTGATGATATTTTTATCTATTCAAGAAACTTAGAGGAATATACCGAACATTTAAGACTCATTTTGCAATGTCCTAGAGAAAACCATTTATATGGAAAATTGTGTAAGTGTTCATTTTACTAGTTCAATATTCATAATCTAGGACACATTATGTATGGAGAAGGTTTTGCAGTGGATCATGTGAAAATTAAGGCCATTATGGATTGGATAGCATCAACCAATGTTCATGAAGTACACAATTTTATGGGGATGGAAAGATATTAACAACAGATTCATCGACGTATTCTGGAAGATAGAAAACCCCATTATTGAGCTTCAAAAGAAGAATAATAAGTTTATTTGGATGAAGAAGTGTGAAGAGGCCTTTAATAAGTTGACGAAATTATTAACAAATGCATTAATCTTAAAAGTACGTGACATGGAGCAAGAATTTTGGTATGTACCAACATGTCAAGGGAAGGTTTAGGATGTGTAATTATGTAACATAGAAGATTGATTGTGTATGTGTCAAGGAAGCTCTAATCACATGAAGAAATTATGTAATGCACAATCTGTAAATGAGAACTATCGTTAACATGTTAAATATTTGGAGACATTACTTTATTGGAAAATAATTTGGACTACAAATTGATCATTATGGGTTATAATTCATTTTTAAGCCAGAAAATTCAAATACAAGGTGGACAAAATTAATTAACAAAAATGACTTCAGTATTATATAAAGGGAATAATAAAAAAGGTTGTAGATGCCTTAAGACAAAGAAGGTGGACAAAATTAATTAACAAAAATGTCTTCCGTATTACATAAAGGGAATAATAAAAAGGGTGGTAGATGCCTAAGTCAAAAGATTGGCATATTTTTTATTCTCTTCGAAGACGAATTTAAGAGAAACACAACTTGTATTGTAAGTTGATGATGAATGGTACAAGGAGGTTAAATTGGAATTAGAGGAAAAAAAATGAGGATATCCAAGTACGAGGAAAATGCATTGGAAAACTACTACAATTTCATGGAAAAGTTATGTGCCACAAAATGAAGAAGTACAATAATTAATTCTAAGCATAACTCATTGAGTTGTATACATGGCACGTCTCGGCATCAATAAGATGAGTGCAGACTTGTAGCCACTATTATTATGGAGAGGAATGAAGGACATCGTAAATTTCACGACATGGTGCTTGAGGCATCAACAAGTGAAGGCAGAACATAGAATTTCGTTGGGATATTACATCTTCACATAATACTAAAGTCAAAGTGGGAAGTCATATTAATGGATTTCATCGTGTCACTGTTGATGATGACAAGGAGACATGAATCCATATTTGTAGCTGTGGAAATTTTGATAAAAAATATTCACTTTATATTGGTCAAATATACATATAAGGCTCTTGAAATAGCCTAAATATTCACTTCATATTCGTCAAATATACTTATAAGGCTCTTGAAATAGCCTAAGTTTTTATTGATGAAATAGTATGATTGCATGGAGTACTGAACAAAATAATATTAAAGAGGGGAGGCGTGTAAACAAATTTTGGACTAGTTTCCAAGAGGCATTGGGAACCCAACTAAATTTTAGTACATCTTATCATCTTAATGTGGATGGAAATACTGAGTAGACTAACCAAGTGCTAGAAGATATGTTGTGTATGCATGTAATGGATCAACAAAAGTGATGGGAATAAATTTTACCACTAGTGGAATTTGTGTATGACAACAATTACAAAAGTTCCATTAAAATAACATAATTTAATTCTTATATGTGAGGTCTTGTAGGACATCTCTGAGTTGGGACAAACTCGACGCCTAGGGTTTTGATAGGGCCTGAGATAATACATGAAATGGATGAACAAATTGCTATGATTTAGGAAAAATTGAAGGAATCTCAAGATAGACAAAAGAGATACGTCGACACTCATCATATTAATCAAAGTTATGAGATAGGAGATAAAATTTTCCCAAGTGTTAGACCTCAAAATAGCTCAATAAGTTTTTGCAAGGGAATGGAGTTGTCTTCCTAGTTTGTTGGACCTTTCGAAATCATAGAGAAGAAGGGGCCAATAATATATTAACTTGCATTAGCTGCATCATTAGCACACATGCAAAATGTGTTTCGTGCCTTTGTTTTACGTCGTTACATTTCCAATCCATCACATGTTATTAGTTTGAGTCATTTACAAGTGACAAACGAGGGGATGATGATAACCAAATTGGTTTTCCTATTGGACCAATACTCTCAATAGTTTAGAAATTCAGTGATGGACCAAGTAAAGGTCCAATGGGACATTCATGGACGTAGTTCAATTACATGGGAGGACACTGAAGAGATGCATCATTGATTCCCATTCTTGTTTTGAAATTTCAGGATGAAGTTTAGATTAGGAGGGGGTGTATGTAGTTCCATGTATTAGTTTGAATTGAGATAGACACTTTTAGTTCTGCTTTGAATCTAAAGACAGATATTGTGACATACTATATTCTTTAAGGACATTAGGCATTGATTATCCTGTTATTGTTTGATGTGATGATGACTCATGATGTGCTTCCTTTGACTATTAGTGTTGACTAAGTTGATTATTATGATTTTATTGTGATATTGATGATTTCAATGTTGCTTGTCATGTGTATATATTTGTTGTGATGATGAATCATTATGATCTTACGTTACTGGAATATTTTTGAGTATGGTCAGAGACAATGATTACACATGATTGGGCAATAATTCTAGTTTGGTTATTGAGTAAAATCTATGTTGAAATTTGAATTCATAAATGATATATTGTTACAAAATACTAATGATATGTTAATGGTTGTAGACACAAGTTACATGCTTGTTGAAAAACTCACACATGAGTGATGGGGTTGGATGGAGCATATTGAATTTTTTTTGGAGGGATGGGACAACATCCCTTACCCCACTCACTAGCACTCTACTTGTGACCTACATTGAAAGTGATGGACACCTTCACTTTCAAGTTCACGATGATGTGAGAGTTGGATCATGGATTCAATCACTCATGAGGTTACATTGAGGGGAGTGCATTAACGTAGTCAACTTAATCCTTAGTCACCATTAGTTTCACAACAAAGGGAAGCCTTGGAGTTAATGATTGTCTACATTGTTATGTCCATGTTTTTCTCAACTAGTCACTGATATATGAAAGGTAACTATTGTAGCACCCTTTGAATTCCGTGAGGAATTTCTTTAAGGGCACAAATTACTTGGCGCCCTTCATATTGGGAAATAGAAGGGTAATTGAATTTCAGGTTAATGGGATAAATCACTTAGATTAAAGAGAATAAACAAAAGGAAGTTTGAGCAGTAAAACATTAGTTAAAACAAAATTGGGAATAATGAGGAAAAGGGATTATGGGGATAGACTAAGATCAAACTCTAGACACTCAAAATGAAGTAAAGTAACTTAATTTAATATGCTAAATACCATTAAGCATGTGGGAAGAATATTCTAAAGTTAAAAAAAATGGAAACAAATGTTTATTAAATACAAACACTCAAGGGGAGAGGTATGCATGAAATAAAAACAATCAAATTCAAAATTAAGAAAAATGATATCATGAGAGCTCTCCATGTCGAAAAAGCATAGAATTGTGATCTCTAACTAAAATTTGAATTGAGAAAAAGTAGAGAAGGTTAGATTCATAAATCTAACACCTAATAGTTAACACAAGTAAAAGAGGCACATGACCACCAAAATAGGGAAATTTGAAAGGCGATCAAGAGACAACTAAGAGAAGACTTAGAAAACATGTTTTGGGGTGATGGAAATTAATCTTTTAAATAAAATAAGAAAACGAATTTGATGAGAGTCTTGATAAAATTGTGACACATGATTCGGTGATGACAACCTTGATAAAATTGTGACACATGATTAGGTGAATAATAGGAATTAGAAATTAGAAATTAGAAATTGATAATTTGTATGAGTAACCAAGTGGCAACGCTGAAAACTCCTACAAAATAAGTCCAAGCTATGAGAGATTCACTTCTATGCACCCTAATGCTGGAAGGTTGTCCTAATGCAGAATTATCATTGAGTCACTAATTGTGATTTGTTGTGATTTTATTGTATGTGGAGATTGCATTGAGTTGGAAGCTCTTGGGCTTGAGAATCTCTCCTCCACACTACTAGAGTATTTATCTCTTCTACAACCCCATTGCAGATTGGGGGTCCACGAGGAAGAAAAGTATCCAAGGAGCAGACGTGGAGTATACTACTGACTCGATGACATTCAAAAGGCATACGAGGAATCAAGGTTAGAGCTTCTGAAATTTGATGGGGGATTACATTAGAATCAAATTCAACATTCTAGTTTATCTCGATATAGGGTCGATGGTGAATTGTATTTGTTGGTTCAATTTACATATACTATATGTATATATAAAAAGGGCTAGTCTGTCTTAAATTGTTTTGATGAAAGTTAAAATGTACTTGTTATTGAGGCAATTTTGATAACCCAGAATATGAGATTTTATATATATATATATATTTTCCCCAGGAAAAATCGCAATTTTATTTAGAGAAAAGAGAATAAAATTACATGTTGTAGATGCTGTCAAGCATATGCATAATGGCGGACCCTGTTGACCAAGATTAATAATAACTCATGAAAGAGTTACCCTATACTATTCTTTCCTACCTTTCTTTTTTTCCACTTTCCGCAAACCACTAGAGTTGGGGTGGATGATACAATGGCCCTTTGAGACTCAGTTATATTTGGCGGTTTGGGTTTTTTTTTTTTTTTTTAGAATTCGAGCCATCTGAAACAAGAGTTCTTTTGGTGTTTATTTCTTCTTTTGCGGAGGAAATCATCTCATTCTGTTGTTGTTGTGCACTAGACATTGGAACTAAAGCTTATTTGTGGACTTTTCGCCTTGATGCATAGTAGCCTGTGGGACATTTTTATTTGTGATAGTATATGTAGTTTCTTCATCTTCTGTTGCAACTGTCTTTGATGCAGAAAATTGCCAACCTTTTGGCTTTTGTGTCTGTTTCTTTTTTCTTTCCTTTTTATTTTTGAGGATACTTTGAAGATGGCCAATTTGTGGACATGTACGACATCTGAAGGCTGTATTCTAGGGGCTGGGACCACTGTTGATTGTTGTGGTACATCAAAATGTGACATGATAAGCCATTATTGAGGTCTACCTCCACACAAATTTTGGGAAAGGTGAAGATGTGTTTTGACACACTATCTGTATATATTTTTAAGAATTTCCCAGGGTATTTCTAATTCAAGTTAATATTTTAGGATGCCAAAAATGCAAGGTACATTGTGTAACCTTACCCACACTGGTATTTTAGAAACCACCATAGTATTTGCATCAAATCCTGGAAACCTTGGTATCATGAATAGACCAAAATTTACCTAAAACCATGGTCCCTCATGCAAAGCATATTCATTATTTGAAGTTGTGTCAAATTTGACAATGAAGAAACCTTTATAACATAAATGAATGTCACAGTTTGCTGTCCAAGTGGAAAAAATCCATTGATGAAGTGCCTCAGATTTGGGCCAGAACCCTTTAAACCTGTAGATCACTGATTTAGAAAATAATTCATTGTGCATCTCATTTACCTCAGGTATATTAATTGTCAATGCTAGAACCGGGTCATCTGCTCCACCATATAGGGACCAGGTGAATTGGGAGTTAGATCTGGTAGTTGCTGCGATTCCATCTTTCCTTTGATAGTGCCTTTGAAGGACGATGTGTTTTTTGAGCTTGAGCCAGGGTTCCCTCCTAAGGGTCTTGTGTTGAAAAAAATGATTGAATCATGTCCAATAGTATAATCCTGTAGCTTGTAATCGTCCTGCAAAAATCAAGGTTTGTAGTCTGGTTGGTATACCCATATTTTCTTGTAGCATTTGTTTGAGGGTTTTTATCTACTCCCAAACCCCTATCTTCAAACAAACTGATTTCCCTTCTAATGATCTAATAAAGAGATGAATTGTGGTTCCTTTTGGTAGATCTGGTGCTTGATCTTCAAGATCCAGCCTTGGATTTCTCTCTGCTGGACTGCACTATCGACCGACTTGTGTTGGTGGTTGCAAGTTCTGAAATGATCTCCTTGGTCGGAAGATTTGTAAGCCAAGACCCTGATTTATGACGCGAGATCGAGTCGAGATGTTTATCACGGATTGTGGCGACGTGGGTGTCAGTCGGGTCATGATTACACTAGGCAGCGCTACCCAAACATTCCAATCTGACCCACATTTGCGATTTGCCTTAGCGACTGCACCTCAGAAGAGGGAAAAACTAGATCGTGAGAAAGATTCTGAATCTGGCTTGTGCTTGGGCCAATCTCCGTTCTAGGTGGCCGGAACTGATAGATCTTGGCCAGATCTATGGATAAACCTTCGATCTGAAAGGGGGGATGGGGTCATCCGAGACCATGCATTCACTGGAAGCTCATGTGCTGGGTCATAGCGTATTCAAATTGGAAGCTGAGTGGCAGAGTTGTCAATAGCGCATGCAGTTCTGCCATGGAGGCAACGAGCTGAGTGGCAGAGCTGTCAATAGCGCATTCAGTTTTGCTATGGAGGCAACGAGGTCCCGATCAGTATTCTCCATTTGTGCCCAGACCGCTGGGTTGGGGGGCCTACGCAAAGGACACTTTCAGAAACCCTCACCATTATCTCACAGCTCATATGGGATTCTCTCTATACACACGTGAATGAATGGATGTCATTCTAAATATAAATTCACTAGGGGAGGGTCGCCATTAAGTGTGCGCCCTCCCCGCCACGTCGGAAAACCACGTGACAAAGCGCATGGAGCCGGTACGACACCTGTCCACCGTGGAGCTCCACGTGTTGGGCATCGTGTCATCACATAAAACTTTGTGTCCACGCTATTTCTTCCGTTTATTTGAGGTCATTGTTGCGATGTTCTATTTTCCCTTTGTCTTTCTGCTTGGGGCCGGTTGTTGGGCGAAGTCCCCCGTTGAAGATGGCACAGGATGGCCTCAGAACTTGCACACGTCCTCTGTTATGAATGTGCTATTGCAAGCGTTTGTTCGAGGTTTAGGGTTTTTGGACCTGTGCGCTTCGTCTGGTATGCATGTGCTGGTGCGAATATTTCTTTGTGGTTTAGTGTTTGTTGTTGGAACATCGCTTCTGCTTTTCTTGTGGTTTTCTGCCTGGATTTCTTGGTCGTTCTGGACTGCCGGTTGTTTAGGGTTTCTCTGGTGGTGGTCTTATTCGCAATTTTTGTTGTTTGGGGAGGAGCCTGTTGTAGTTTTATCGAGCTCGAGGTAATTGTTTAAATCGCTATTTTGTGCAGATTTTTTTGCTGGTTTTTCATTGTCTAATGGCTTTTTCTTCTCGTTGCAGGTGTGGAAAAGGTCGTTGCAGGTGTGGAGGTGGTCTGGCGAGCTCCGCGGAAGATCGATGACTGTCACTGGTAGGATTTTAATCCTACCAGTGATTTCTCTGTGTTTTTCAACACAAACAACTCTGTTTGGATATTTTGTAAACTTTCTATGGCAGGGTTTAGGGTTTTGTGGATAAGGGTTTAGGGTTTTTGTAGATATTTTGATGTTGTTTGTGGCTTTCAATGATGGTATTTGTGAATTTGTGAATTTTCACTATTTTCTTTATTTTCGTAGTCTATTTTGTTATGGCAAGACCTATTCGCATAGGCCTAGAGGAACAGAGCATTCCATTCATCTCTGTTATAGCCCGAACCTGCTCATTCCCATCCCCAAATGTTACTTACCCATATCCTTTTGGACGGACTGTAATGTTATCAATAATAACCTTTGCCCCTTTTACAGATTGATATACAGCTCTGAAGGTCTCTTGTAGCAACTCGTCTGTGTCACCAGATGCGAAATCTCCCACGAATATAGTAAAATCTTTCGAACGCTTTTCTGTACCGTTATTCGTTGCCCAATTTAGCCTGTAAAATTGTTCAGCCTTGAGCATCTGTATGCCATTGTAATTTTGGAGAGCCATCTGGGCCACTGCCTGGCTCGCAAACTCCAAGAAGCCATAACCCTCTGATTGCCCACTCTGCTTATTGCGAATAATATTAATGGAATGAAGGTCCTGGGCAGAAGCTAAACATTGGTGCATATAATTCTCATCCATCCAATGCTGCAAACTGCCGAACCAGAGGGTCCTGATCTCCACGTCAGAGCTCTTTTGTTGTGGGGATTGCTGCACCATAACCTGAGGTTGGGGTTGGGGTTGGGGCTGGGGTGGCTGGGGCCAAAACCAAAATATAGTAACGCGCGCTCCAGTAAATCAATGGTAGCGCAATGGGTATGATAAAATTGTATTAAGGCTGGGGAAATTTTGGACCAGAACCTGCCCCGAGCAGAAAGACAAAGGGACAATGGTACATCACAACAATGACCCCAAACAAATAGAGGAAACCCTCTTGATATGTATTATCATCCAATATAAGATATTAATATTTGGTAGTCCATCGTAATGCCAAAATTGGTTGAAAATTTGAGTTCATTATGGAAGAGGAAGGGATAATAATTGTTACATGTATCCATATTTGACTTTGAAGATTGAATTTCCCCATCCCCTTTAAGCCTTAGATTGAATATCCTAAGGAGTGCATCCACCTAGGATTAAGAATAATTTTGAAAGGGGAGGCAGTTGACTGACTTGGACATTATTTAGACTGGCAAGCATAGTTTTTTGTTCTTATTTGTTGATGCTTGTCTGGCCTATTGAAACTGCAAGTTAAGCCTTGCATGTATGTTATGCTGATAGACATGATTATTTTTTCAAAATTTATGATTCATTAGAAGCTGGAAATTACTGCTTAGTTTTGTGAGAAAGAAGCTTATGATGGATATTATCTCATAGTTGTCTTAAATGGGACGAGATGGGAAAATTAAAGTAGAAATACCAATATTTATTTTATGTTTTCAATACTCATTCTTGTACCGTAAGCACAGATGTTCATGGAAAGGGATCTTCAGGACGATGATAAATTATTTTGGCTTGGCACCATTCAGTGCTTTCACAGATGGGTGAAATTTCATTTGCCCCACCCATGAATGGTTGCGGTTGTGTTTGCTTGCGAATGAAGGATATCCATAGTCCTTTTCTGCTAACGTTTGACTTGTATTAGAGTACTTTGGTAATTGAGTACGAGCTTCCACAGGTGTGGTTGCTCATTGTCAAGGCCTCATTGACCAACTTTATAAAATTTTACTTAGAAAACACTCAATTGTTATTAGTACATTATTTGTTATTTTTAGTTAAGTTTTCTCTATTCTAGTGCTATGTACCTTCAAAAGTATATGGGAATGGAGTGTCGAATCTATTATTTTATTGTAAGAATGAGATGTTGGAACTATCTTTCTAATGGCTTATTATGTGTTACATTTAATAAGGCTGTGTCCATGTAACAACAGTGGCGAGTTATGCTTGCTGAGTCATGAATCAACTCTAACTCAGATCAACATCAAAGCAATTTTCTTTTTTTGAAGAAATGCTGCAGATATAGTTGGTCATTGTCAAGGCCTCATTGACCACCTTTATAAGATTTTACTTGGAAAACGATCATAAATGTTATTGGTACATTATTCGTTATTTTGAGTAAAGTTTGCTCTTTCCTAGTGCTGTATATCTTTAGAAATACATGGGAATGGTGTATTGAATCTATTATTTTATTGTTATGGCCTGTTATGTGTTGCATTTCATAAGGTTGTGTCCATGACTCCATCTAACAGGAATTGTGAGTGAATCATGAATCAACTTTGATTCAGATCAACATCAAAGCAATTTTCTTTTTTGGAGTGAATGCTGCATATGTACCGCTGTCAAAATTGACCAACAACTTATTTTCCAGTCTCTATTCATGCTCTGATTCAAACCTCGATTATTAACATGGAAATTCCCTGTCTCAACACTTTAAGCCTTAGATTGAATATCCTAAGGAGTGCATCCACCTAGGATTAAGAATAATTTAGAAACTCTAGGCCATAGTGGCTAGGGGGTATCCCTTAAAAACCATCCTTTCCATCAACCTAACTAATTTGACCACGAGGAAATAAAAAAATAAAAATTTATATTGTTATCACCCATTTATAACTTAAGACAAATCAATTCAATATTAGTAATTAATGGTTTGTTCCCCATGAAATTATCATTCCAAATCTAGATATCTTTGTCGTTTCCTAGAATCCATGCCCTTGGAGTGAGTTACATGTGTACCATCTCTTAGAAACTTCCAGATATGGGAACCTCTTTAATTTTCCTCCATATTGGTAATATGTCTTTTGTTGCTCTCCTTGAAATATTTTTTCAATGGTAGCCATCACAATTGAAATTTTTGTGTCCTGTTTATTTTTGGGGATGAGAAGATGATTAAATGATGCCAGTTTTACTCAACTGTTGCAGTTTGTAGCCACCTCAATTGAACTTTTTGTGTCCTGTTTTTTGTGGGGTTGAGAAGAGAATTGGGTTTAGGTACGGTTATTGGTCAGAAATGCATAGGAGGATGATTAAACTTCATTTTCTTATGGATTTAGCTTATTCTCATATTTACAGCAATTATATTGAGATGGGGTGTTGTTATTTTAGTGTTCTATGGTTGGACATGGAACTAGGATTTTGAAAATCTGAACTTAAATTTGAAGGTTTTTTCCTACTCTACTTAATAATGAGTGCTCTCAAAAACTTATTATGAGATAAGACTGTCTGGTCATGTGATTTCTGTATTTAGCCTTTTTCATATGCAACTTGATAATGGGTGCTCCCAATTTCTCAAGTGTCCCCTCAATGAAAAAAATTATCAGCGGCTTTTTGACATTTAATAAAACTTATTATGAGGTAGATTTCCTCCTCATTTGAGACTGTTTGGTCATTTGATTTTTGTATTTAGCCATTTTCCTAAGCCTTTGGCCATTATCTCTTGTCCATAGTTGGAATGGAATGTTATTATTGAATTCCTAAATATCGCAGCAATGACCCCAAATAAACGGAGGAAATGGCACGGACACAAAATTTTATGTGATGACACGATGCCCAACACGTGGACCTCCACGGTGGACAGGTGTCGTACCGGATCCATGCGCTTTGACACACATAATAACTTATAGAAATAGTTTTATCATAATTAATATTTTACAGAAAGACATATTCCATTGAAAATTTCTTTTCAATGCACAGTTAGGTTGCCACAAGAAATCACTACTAGGTTGTAAGACAAAATGTTTCTGTGACAAGAAAAAGATACAATCTAGTGTTGTAAGCCAAAATGTTTTTGTGACAAGAAAAAGATACAATCTAGTGTTGTAAGCCAAAATGTTTCTGTGCCAAGAAAAAGATACAATCCATCCAAAATCCAACATCATAATGTGTTAGAACCAAAAACATATGACACCCCTATTCTTTATGGCCCTGAGAATCTTGAGTGCCAAACCTCCCCGAGTTACCTTCTTGAGCCAAGTAGGTTGGCCTACCAGTCAAGGGCTGATTAGGAAATGGTTGATTGCTGCCATAATGATTGATTCCAATTTGCAGCTTCCAACCATGGAGGTACTGAGTACCCATACCTCACATTTGCACTACTAACCCCTGCATTAAGTGGAGGTGTGTAATGAGCATACAAAGAATTGACACCAACTCTGGTAGGAACAAGGCAAGTGGGTAAACCCTCAGTTTGATAGTGGGGCACTTGAATGTTTATGAGAACTTGGAATAATGATGTATTATCTGCAATGTAGTCCAATGAGTTTGAAATAATTCTGGTTTTATCAGCTATTCTTGTATCGTCAATCATCCCTTATTCCTTTTCAAGCATTTGTTGTGCCTTTCGTTTTTCCTTTTCCTGTCTTGCCATTTTCTTTTGTTGGTCCTTAACTTGCCTTGCTTTATCTCTTTCAATCCTTTCATCTGCTCGACGTTGTGATGCAACAATCCTTGCTGCTTTCTTCTCCTTGACTAGATCCTTCTTTTTCTGTTTTAATTCTTGCATTTCAAATTATTTTTTCTTCCAAAGAAAAAATCGAACTTTTTATTAAAATAAAAAGTTACATAGCGTATGCATTAAGCATTCAATTTGGCTGTGTGAAAGAAGATCATACACCCCGCAGGATACAGACCTGCCTACAAGTATAAAAAAAAAAGTGGCGCTCCTATTATCCGGAGTGCAGCCCACAAAAAACCAGCTGGCCTAAGTCTTCCTGCCCTTCTTTTTCTCCACTTTTTGCCAACCGTCCATGTTGTGTGTGGTGTCAATAATGGTAAGCTGGTTTTCCACTATGTTCATTAGTTGTTCCTTATCTGAATCTGATCCTTCAGGACTGTGACTTCGTTTATTGCCACTTATTTCCAGCTGGAGATCTTGTTCCTTTTCCTCATTAATCTCTGTATCCTTATTGTCCTAATCTTTATCCTTTGTTGTATTATGTTCTTCTTTCTTTGCTGTAGCTGCCTTCTTAAAAACGGCATCTATGTTCTGCCATCCTTTCGGCTTCCTTTGTTGTTGCTTGCTCTTGTTGAGACTTGGACATGCATTGTACACATGACCTGTTTGTTGACATCCCCGGCATTTGAAAGCTGTATTCTCATAGTCCAGGGTTTGTTTCCACTGTGTATTATTGAAGTTTAGGATTATGCTTTCAGGTAGTCCTCGGCTGAGATCTACCTCGACACATATTCTGGCAAAGGTAAATATTCCTTTTAAATGTCTCTCTCCGTCTATCTTTAACATTCTCCCCAAGGTATTTCCAATAGCTATTAAAGCCTTTGAATGCCAAAAATGTAAAGGAAGGTTATGCAGCCTAACCCATACTGGCATCCTTGATACCACCATGGTGGTGGCATCAAAATTAGGAAACCAAGGGGTAATAAAAAGTCCAGCACTGCCCCAGAACCATGGCCCTTGGTTGAGAACTGATTCCTTTTCTTCTTCTGTGTGAAAGCATACTATAAAGAAACCCTTAGGATATAGGTAGATTTGGCAATTTTTTGTCCAAACCGTGTGGATCCATTGATACAATGCATCAGTTCTAGGCCAAAATCCATTGAATCTACAAATAACTGCATTTTTTTGTAGATCTGAATGCATATTTTTTACCTCTGGTATGTCGATGGAGATAGATGGGCTCTCTGGCATTTGATCTACAATATACTGCCCCAGGGGTTCAGTGACAGCTGTGGGTTCTTTCCCTTTGCCCTTCACTGCTTCCTTAAAAGACCCTTTGCTGTGCGAGCTAGTTCCAGCGCTTTCGGCACCTCCTTGTAATCTCATATTGAGAATGATTGTAGAGCCTGACTTGATGTTGTATTCTTGCATGGTTCTGCATTCCTGCAGTGATCTGCCCTCATATAATAGGTGTTATTTCTTAGCCGGATAGCCAATCTGATCGGCGATTTTGTTCTTCAAATCTGAAACCCTGTCACTGTCATAAGTCCAGATCGCTGTTGTGTTTCCTTTTGGCATCTTAACAAAGATTTGTATACTGGACCTGACATTCTGGGGTGGCTAGGTTCTTGTCAGATCTGAGCCATCCAAAACCGTATCCGATCTGTTGAAAGCCTTAGTTTCCTGAGCATAGTTTTGGATCTCACTTGCCTTACTAAGATCCTCTGCGCCTGAAAAGGGATCCGTGGGAGAAAAATTTGATTTGTTCCCTGTTCCATGCTTTGGTTCTGCTCGTATCCCCGAACAATCTTGCAACAAACTCTGAAAAACCATCAGATTGGTGGCGCGGTTTTGGGAGCGGAAATCAATCTGCATCGCATCGGCATCGATCTCATTTACTGTGGTATGCCAATCCTGTTTGTTTGCACTGACTGCTGTTCCAAGATCCCGATCTCCCCCAAAAAGGGTTTCCAGATTTGACCATAATAGGGGTCGATCTGGCAAATGGGTGCCTGTAGTGGTGAGCCTTAGTCTGGATCTATGCACCAAACCTTGGATCAAGAGGAATGGATCCCGATCAGGTCTCAGAGGCAATTGTTTGAAACGCTGGATAACAAGATCTGCGTCACAGTAATGCATGACTAAAAAATGACATGCAAAAACCCTGAAATACCTATGGCAAAGACTGCGGGTGCCCAATCCCCAATCTCCATTATTGCTCGAGTCAGCACGCTCGCTAATCTCGGCCGCTGATGTCCTCACGTAAACCCTCGCCATTCTCTGTCTCCGCCTGAAGTTCCGATCCAAAAATTCTCCAAGTTTCTTGTATTTCAAATTATTATTTTATATATATATATATATATATAATATATATATATATATAATATATATATTATATATATTTAAATTTATTTTATTTTATTTATTTATTTATTATTTATTATTTATTATTTTTATTATTATTTTATTATTTATTATTAATTTATTATTATTATTATTATTATTATTATTTATTTATTTATTTATTTTTTATTTTTTTTCTTCAGACTCAACTAATAGGTTTATATAGTCCTCTGAGGTGAGTAACTGTGAGCTTCAGCCCAAACAAAGGCTACCCGGTGCACCTTGCTTTTTTTCATTGATACTGTCTCTACTGGTAGCTTTAGGAACCGTCCAAGTGTCTTCTCCACCCCTCCCACCTGCATGTCATTACTTGGTACTTCCCTTTCAATATTTATTGGAACTGATTGAACTATATCATTGTCTTCATTTGATGCTTCATTATGTCCTTCATCTTCTTCCATTGATCTATTGTCCACAAAAAATTGAACAATTTCACTGTTCAATTCTGCTGGTTGTGAGGGCATGTTCATGCTTTCTTCATTGGTTGATGAGACACTATGTGCATTCATATTGATCATTGCTTCTGCTAGCCATGAAGGTGGGGTTACTTGGCTTGGCAATGTCAATTGGTCATTGTCAACTGCATGTTCAACAATATCATTAACAATATCAACACCAGGAATTTCATGTTCTTGAGTTGGTGGAACGATCTCCATGTTACTGCGAATTTATTCATTGTTATATTGTGTTTCACATACAGTTTCATTATCTTCAACATATAAGTGTCCTTGAGACAGGGAAATCATATTACCAGTTGCAACAACATCATCTTGGTCTCTCAATTACCTGTCTGTTCATTAGTTTAGCAACTTTTATATGGATTCAAGTAGGATTCTATGATAGTTGTTTCAAATATCATTTTCCAATTTTTTTGCTTTTTGGCATTGCCAAAAATGTCTTAGTACTGTAACTTCTCCATTGCAGTTCATGGCCACCATTCCAGGCATAAATTCTATGTTGGGAACAACTTGCAGCTGTGATAAGCCTTGTGGTCTCTTGATTTCCTGCCCGTTCATCAATTTAGCAACTTTTATATGACCAATGACACAACTATGAAATTGTACATCCAATTTCAAAAGATTCTCTTTCTCAAGCTGTTGAAGTTTGGATATGGGAGCACCAGAAGTGATAAATCATATTAATATTGCACATCAATATGAATTCACATTTTTTAGCCTTCGATTTAATGCAAATCCTCTTTCTGCAGGGAACTCATCGAGCATTTCAATATTCTCGAGTTACTCTGAATATTTAGTATTTTTTTCGTTCACACTGGATTTTTCCATGTATTCATCTGTTTTCATAATGAGAATAAATGTTTCACTTTCATAGGGCAGTGTCAAAATTTTGCAAATGTCATTTCAAGTAAATCCATAGTTCATCAATTTAGCAACTTTTATATGGATTCAAGTAGGATTTTATGATAGTTGTTTCAAATATCATTTTCCATTTTTTTTGCTGTTTGGCATTGCCAAAAATGTCTCAGTACTGCAACTTCTCCATTACAGTCCATGGCCACCATTCCAGGCATAAATTCTATGTTGGGAACAACTTGCAGCTGTGATCAGCGTTGTGGTCTCTCAATTGCCTGCTCGTTCATCAGTTTAGCAACTTTTATATGGATTCAAGTAGGATTCTATGATAGTTGTTTCAAATATCATTTTCCATTTTTTTTGCTTTTTGGCATTGCCAAAAATGTCTCAGTACTGCAACTTCTCCATTGTAGTCCATGGCCACCATTCCAGGCATAAATTCTATGTTGGGAACAACTTGCAGCTGTGATCAACCTTGTGGTCTCTCATTTTCCTGCCTGTTCATCAATTTAGCAACTTTTATATGGCCAATGACACAACTATGAAATTCTACATCCAATTTCAAAAGATTCTCTTTCTCAAGCTATTGAAGTTTGGATATGGGAGCACCAGGAGTGATAAATCATATTAATATTTCACATCAATATGAATTCACATTTTCTAGCCTTCGATTTAATGCAAATCCTCTTTCTGCAGGGAACTTATCAAGCATTTCAGTATTCTCGAGTTACTCTGAATATTTAGTATTTTTTTCGTTCACACTGGATTTTTCCATGTATTCATCTGTTTTCATAATGAGAGTAAATGTTTCAATTTCATAGGGCAGTGTCAAAATTTTGCAAATGTCATTCCAAGTAAATCCATAGTTCATCAATTTAGCAACTTTTATATGGATTCAAGTAGGATTCTATGATAGTTGTTTCAAATATCATTTTCCATTTTTTTGCTGTTTGGCATTGCCAAAAATGTCTTAGTACTGCAACTTCTCCATTGCAGTCCATGGCCACCATTCCATACATAAATTCTATGTTGGGAATAGATGATTCTATGTTGGGAACAACTTGCAACTGTGATTAGCTTTGGAATGGACTTATCAGTCACAAAAAGTTTTAGAAAATTGAAGTGAAAAAATTAAGTATGTTGAAGGCATTCATTTTTTATTTTATTTTATTTTAAGGAATGGTTTTAACTTTTCTAAATAGCTGTATTTAGAACCTATTTTTTATTCAATGTCTGTTTGTGAAACCATCCAGGTATCCTTTTAGCAGTTATGGCCAAACAGATCATGTATGAACTCTGATAAATGAAAACAATAAAAACAGAACTGTAAGAACAATGACTTTCAATGGCTGTTTGTGAAACCATCCAAGTATCCTTTTAGGAGTTATGGCTAGACAGATCATGTAAGAACTTTGATAAATGAAAACAATGAAAACAATGAAAACAGAACTGTAAAAACAATGAATTTCAATGGTTGTTTGTGAAACCATCCAGGTATCCTTCTAGCAGTTATGGCCAGAGTAATCATGTAAGAAATCTGATAAATGAAAACAATGAAAACAAAACTATAAGAATAATGAGTTGTAATTCATATAACTAACCTGGATATATTGGCAACTATTTTGTGATGTTGTCTTCAAGTTTGCTGAATAGTTTGAAAGCACAAGATGCAACTTCAACAGTGGGTGGACTTCTTTTATAGTTTTGGGCACTTGAATTTAATTGGTGGACATGGATGCACATGGATTGCAATGGCTTCATTTTGAATGTGCGGTCTGCATTTAATTTGATGTGATCTAATGGTTGGGAATTGGTTATTTGTTGATCCATGTGCTTTGATCCGTTTTAATGAGAAATAGAGTGAGTTGGGTGTCATTTATTGCAGTTATTGGGTTTGGGTGTCATTTATTGAACAAAGTGGGTTTAAATGTTATTGGGTTGGGTGTCATTTATTGAACATAGGGTGTTTAGTTGTTGAACAACACAACAGTTCTGGCAGACATACATTCCCTTTGTTATGTGCAGGTAGGCATATTTATTTGGGATGCAAAGCTGCAGTTCTGATGAGTGGGGGTTGAAGTGACTGCTGCTTTGTACTTCTGGAATAGACCATTTCGGAAGCCTTTATGGTTTTAGCTGTTTTCTAGTTGGGTCAATATGGTTTGCAGTCTTAAGTAGTAAAATACTATTTATGGACAGTTGTGGGCCCAACCAATGTATGGGGAAATTTTGGACATAAATTAATACTTATTTATACTTAATGTTATTTATTTTTGTTTAAATATTGGTTTCAAAAGTCTCAATTTATTGTAGTTTGGTGGGACCAGTACTATATCAATTACTGGTCCTTGCACAACATTAGGAATCTCTCCCCTATAATAATAATAATAATAATATCCATTTTTAAGGTCACGACCAAGCTAAACACCAAATTGGTGTATGAGACCCTCTTGTTTGTAGGACAAGGGACCCACCTTTGCACAACTATTTGATTGCAAAGTCTACGAAGGCATACGGAGGAAACACATGCTCTTAACCGTTAGGCCCACTCAAGCTATATTATTAAATCAATGAGATTGCCACTCATTTTTCCTTTCTTCTTAGTATTCAAATTAAAACAAATACCTTGATTATAAATTGTAGTTTCTTACTAATATAGAACTCAATAAGTTATTCATTTAATAATATAGAACTTGATAAGTTATTCATTGATATGGCTTATTTATGATGAATTTCAATTGTTGATTAAGTTGTGCTCTAGTTGATTTCCGATAGTTAGCTAAATTTCTGATTATTTCCTTTTTTACCCTATATTCTTTAAAATCTTAATGGTGAAAATTTTGATAATTTTGAGAATCCATAATAGTCATATTGAAGTGGTTAAAAGGTGTAGACTCGTAATTAATTAAAGTAGTTGAAGAAACCATAGTATAATTACATCTTTAATTCAATTATATAATATTTTGTTGGAATTAACACAACAAATTTCATTAAATGGGGAGGTTAAATAATTGTTAAATACTAGACCTTAACTTTTGGAATTGGGAATTTTAAGGTGAGTTTAGGTCAATATTGTAACCTTATGGATTATCTATACTTTGTCGATGAGACTCAACTCACCAGTAAGTGTGTAAAAATTTCATAATCTTTTGTTCCTCTACGATGAAATTATGCTTAATATATTAACTCTAGGAGTGGGGGCACAAATAGTTATTTGTATATTATTTTGTTAAGATTGGATATGATGAAATTGAGTTTTTGCTAACCATTTTATAGAAGAGGTCATAGTGCCATACTTCTATTGGTTCCAAAAAAAAAGTTCATAATTGATAACGGATCAAAATTAATGGCTAACCATCATAATATTTTAAACTTAAATTTGATAGGCCTTCCCTTCTCTATATTTCATCGAAATGAAGATTGGGTGCATAACTCGTAGTTCTCTACTAGAAATTATCAAAACTAACGATTGGCCATGTCATCAAAGCGTTAAGACTTAAGCATTAAGTTCTACATATAACCCAAGACTATAACTAGGTGCTTACCAGACGTTGGAGTACTAGAGGAATACAAAATTTGACCTTAAAATCTTAATAACATTTTTTCCCGGTATGACAAACTGTTAATTGTTGAGGATGTTTACATTATTTTGGCTTTGTTAATTAACAATATCAGAAGATCGAGATATCAAATAACTGGGAAAAACATTTAAATGAAAGTTTCAATATGATCGGTCCTGGTATGACAAACCATCACTTATCAGAAATGTTTATGCTACCTAATCTCTGTTTATTAATGAATTCAAAAATCTAGGATATCAAAGAAAAGATGCATACTAGTGCAATAAAAGTCTGGTATGATATGTCCTACTATATTCCTACCATGGTGTGACCAACTTTTTTTGTCAACAATCGTAACACTTCCTCGCACTCCCTTGGATTAATCCAGGATGAATGGGAGGTGTTACTTTAAGTTAACCTAATATCCAAGGTCTCATTATAGAAATGGGGTTACAAAATCTCCTCTCACCCAAAGTGTGAAAAACTCACTTTGGATAACATCAACACATCTAAGTCATTAAGAACTTTTCGACGATATAACTTTTATCTAAAATCCGACCTCTATATTGAAAGTCATACCCCATTCAAAGCCTAACCAATTAGGGAGTTCCATGTGGCAGGTGCATGGCGAATGGTTAAATTCTTCATAGCTTGAAGCCCTTGCATGAATGACCTAAATAGATCAATGTCCTATATTAATTGCGGGGTTCCCTGCTTCTTTGATAGTTAACAAGGGGGGGAGGTCCACAATTTGTTGCTTCTGTGACTAAACCCTCACAATTTCCCCCTACTATATCTTCTCCATGTGGGAACCCATTTACATTGACAACCTATATTAATAGCAGGGACCCCTTACCTTCCCAACATATAACAGGGGTTCCTTTATTTCTCGTTTATGTCACTGTATCCCCCACCACACTCATGTACATGTCATATGTGGCTATGCCACATCACACATGGTCCAACATGGAATTCATTACAACACCATGCCATAGCGCCATCACACCACACCTCTAGGAACGTCCCCATCTGAAACATCTGCGTGACAACATAGATATTTAAGTTAGTGACCTTGGAAATTTCTTGTCTAGCACCTTCTGTCTACCGCACCTTCTATTCATACCATGCCCCTACTATGAGAAGACGTTGCAAAACATCATTGGGGAACCAATCTCCACGATGATGTGGCTCCTGGCCACTTCAACTCCACATGAGTACCATGTGGAACCTATCTACTGCACCTTCTATTCATACCACACCCCTACTATGAGAAGACGTTGCAAAGCATCATTGGGGAACTAAGCTCCATGATGACATGGCGCCTAGCCACTTCAGCTCCACATGAGTACCATGTGGAACCCCCAAGCCATGTGGCACCAAAAAACCATCGTCACATGTAAGGTGGATTCTGCTAAACCATCATCCAAAAGAAACTATTCCAATTGTCACATGTCATCGCCACTCAGGCACCACGTCATCACAATCCTCCATGTCACTCGCTTCCATTGGGTCTTGTTGATGTCACACTGACATCAGGGTGATGTCACCCTATCACATGGCATCCTTTAATGATGCCATGCATCATCCAAAAACCATTCACTTGGCCATCCAAAAAGGCCATTCCTTCCTGCTATGTGTCACACTGATAATGTGCCACATCAAAAAATTTGCCACACCACATATCTACGTCCTTTGGGATCCCATGTGGAATCCATGTAACCTTACCTGGTCTAGGTGGAATCTATCACCTCACCTTAGTTTGTGGGTCCCATCAAGTCCCAATCCTTCGTGTAAATCGATGTTTTCATATTTAAGTCATTCTGTTTCTCCACATTCCATTCCCTAGAATAGATGTATCTTTGTCTTCGTCCTCTGAGACATATATATCTCAATCTTTGTCCCACTGGACATATATCTATTTGTCTTCATGGAACAAACATATCTCGGTCTTTGTTTCACATGACATATATATCTCCATCTCCGTGCCTTGGGAATTATATATCTCTTTCCTTGTTGGCCAGCTTGCCAAATCTCGTGGGTTAAATAAAGTCCTCTACTCTTCGTAATTTCTGACTCTATTACAAATGTAACAAGGCTTATTCTGCCCAAAAACAAGCCCATTACTCTGCAACTATCAGGATTATAAGTATTAAGGAATTCAATGGATTTGTGAATCTTTTCTCAGTATTGAGCAATGCTCAACACCCTTATCATGATAGAAATGAAATATTCACTTTGACACAATCATTCCATACATTAAACATAGCCATGATATGATAGATGGATCCATCAACATGCCTATTAACATGCACAAAAAAAGTCAAGCCATGATTAACACTACTCTATGAACTCAAATGCAGTAACATCATATTAAACCACATCATATATCCCACACAATACTACCAAATTCACTGATAAAACAAACATTGCAACATAAAGAAAATCAAAAGTCTCAGTGAGTCAAATATCCATGACCATGAAAAAAAATGGAAATCACACAAAGTAATAGTTTAATTGAGCACATCAAGAATTCATACAAGACCATGTAACTAGCTTTGTAACTTAGGAACATATCAACAACCATAGGGATTTTCAAGTTCCTCAAACCATGAGAACATCCACATAACCATATCATTTTAGAGAACCAAGAATAACACATTCCTTCATAAACAATGTTTTTACTTATCTCTATAGTTACTCTTTTCTTCCTTAACTTTGCAATCATTGAGTGGTGTATACACTCCATAGTTCCATGCAGTCTTTAGCTCCATCCTTACCAAAAAAGCTCCACACAATCCACTGCTAAGAAGTATAGGAATACAGAGTGCACCTCCACTTGTTAAGAATTGATGAGTCAAATTATACACTCAATATCGAACTAGATTTATCTTTAAATCCAACTCACTAAAATCCATAGCACACAATGTATCCACCTGCTAAACACTACAAGAATCCAGAGCACACTGTGTCTCGACCTGCAAATATACTGCTCCATAGAGTCTTTTTGTACAACTCCAAACAAGCTTCCTCATGCTCACATCATAGTGAGCATGTAAATATTTATTCTCCCTCCATTTACTCACCTATCTAGGCCCAGGAAACCCCCATTGTAGGCAGTCTACCTATCCCAATGTTCCTTGCATGGGCCCCCATCAACTACTCACCTATCCAGGCCTAGGTATCCCCATTCTGTGCAGTCTATCTGTCCCAAGGTTTTCCTGTATAGGGTAGTCATTAGAGTCTTATGGTTAGGCACCCTTCTCGCATGCTCTAATGACATGTGCATGGAGTCTTATGGCCAAGTACCTGTATGGAATCCTCCATTGCACTACTCATGGAGTATTATTAAGTTAAGGTACCTACTGTGACTTGCTCCCATGAGATAAACAAAGTGTCATAGGAAATAATTTCATCACAAAAGTCTTCTTCTCAACCTCCCAAATCCATCATTTCACCCGTGTGACAACATTTAGTTTACCATGAGGTATACTCAAAAGTTTCAAACCAGAAATTTCAATTTTCCAACTTTGCTTCACCCATAAGCCTAATATCATAGACATGATATCTATAGGCATGTCATTGGGATCCATTGTAGGTATTGTTGATAAATCATGGTGGTTTGGTATCACACACCATTCCCACACATTCCCTGCAACTTGACCTTTCAATCAACCAACACTTGTCAATTTTCATATGTGTGTGTGTGCGCAATCTCGTGATTGCATAAATTCACAACAAACTAATTTACTTTAGAATTGTTACACCCATAACAATTCTATCACTCCAACTAAATTCAAATGAAT
Source organism: Pinus taeda (assembly GCA_000404065.3). Lineage (NCBI taxonomy): Eukaryota > Viridiplantae > Streptophyta > Pinopsida > Pinales > Pinaceae > Pinus > Pinus taeda. Next base: position 181,358 of record APFE030593798.1, on the reverse strand, counting down.
TGAAATGATACTATCATTGCATTGTACATGCACATCACATTTATTCCAAGCATTTCATAATGCAATTAAACATTTATTTCAGTAGATCAATGAGTCAGAAATGAGAAATACATATCTCTAAATTCATTAGAATTTTAATTCTTCATTTCACTTAGTATGCATTACAAAAGTTAGTGCAAGATTTCATACTAAATTTCCCTTGCCTTCACCATACCATTTCTTGGTATCCATGTAAATCATGCATTAATTTGATACAATAATATTCAAATTTAGTTAAATGAATTCTTACCCAATTCCTTTCCTTTACCCTTTTTACCTAGGATTACTGTTTACCTTGTTTTCTTGTATGCCACTACTAACACTTTCATCTGAGGCCTTTTGAAGGGTCCATAGTTGATAGCATTCCTGACTTTGCAATACTCAATAGTTCCAAAAATAATCTCAGCCTCACATATTAGTCATGAATTGAACAACTCATCCTTTCGTAGATTTCAATGAAAACCTCATAAAGATACCTTCATTTGCATTGAATTCGGACATGTCCTCATCCATGCTAAACATACACTATCAATTTCTAGCCTTTATAATTTTAATTCATGCTTACAATAGATATCAGGAGCATAAACATAACATATTAATAATGATAATTATCGACAATATGTCATTCTTTCCCACTTTCCCAATGGTGTTCCATACAACATGGAATCTATTAAGTAACCTTATTGTGCTACCCAAAACATGGTAATTATAAATTCTATTTTCATAGCATTCACACAATGATCATACTTTTAAATATTAATCACTTATTTTACTACTATGACGGTTCTCAACTAATGACATTTTGGATCGATTACCATCCTCATACCTTTATTTCACTTTCTCATTTTCCTCTATTTATAGAAGACATAATAAAATGACACACACACACATAATTCATACATAGTCTCAGTTAAGGAAACTTCCTTCTTATTCTATTTTCATAGTTTTCATGCCACTGTCCATTTTGTTCATGTGTACCCAACTAGGTCCATCTAGCTAGTCCCTTATCTTGTTCTGCCCTCTACTACCATTTATCTTATCAATAGGGTTTAATCAAAGTCTTGACTTCTGGATGGGTTTTCTTTAGCTCTTATCCATGAACTCCTTCTCTTTCCTTTCCCACACCCAACAAGCCAACCTAGACCAAACCATAAGAGGTAAGATGAAAGGATGAAAACAATCAAAATTCCACAACAACAATACAATACAACAACACAAGGTAGCACGACGATGCTCAAAATGAATGAAAAAACAAGAAATTTGTAGCTAATAATAACAACGTAGACATACAAAACATTCCCTCTACACCTCATCCATTAGTCCACAACAAGTAAATCCCTTAAGTTTTGGTGTTCAGTGTGTCCATCACCAATATATGTGAAAATTTTTAGTCAAAGTCCTTTCCAAGGTTTATAACAACCTCAAAATTTGAAGATCCCTTCTAAATAGTTTAAGAAGGAACTTTTCAATATTTTAGAGAGATTGAGGGGATGGTCCCTCATCTCCTTCTATTTTACAAATTTCTAGTTCATGTTTATGGAATTCACTTGAGCTATTCTTCCTCTTTCATTATATATTAGGGAAATATTTCTTGAGATGTTCCTCTCCACAGTGCCAACATGAAATTTAATTTATTTTTTCTCTAGCCTTATAATGTTCCTTTGTATCCTTGTCATCATGCCATTCCTCTATATCTCTAGAGGTTGATGCTTGTTGCAACAACTCTTGCATGTATGATAGGTTTTTTAGGATCATTGTGTTTAACCTTTCCTATTCTTTTTTCTTTCTAATGATCCTTTTATTCTCTACCTTTCAACTCTTCAACTAAGCTTTCAAGCTATTGAAGGTCTCTGCTTTATAGGGGAACTTTCCCTTTCTTTGTCATTATGGAATTGGTCCATGATATGTTGTACCATACTGCTACCCATCCTTTTATTTCTTGTCCCAATTGAGTCTTCTTATGTGCTATCACACACACCCAACTGTTAGTTCTATCAGCATGAACAAATTGACTTGTTACCTTGCCATGCCAACACTACACATGCCAGTGTAATTTATGTTGATTTGTTTTTGTTCACATATATAAAACTCATTTCAGCCACATAGTTTAGGAATCAAAAGTGCATATCAACATGTTTATATTCATATCATCACTAAGTTTGAAATCAACCATTTACAAAGGCTAGCAGCCATGGTATCTACAAGCTTGAAGGTCATGACACACAACATACACACACACCTAGCAAACAACTTATCATGATAAATTTTTTAATCATGTATGTGCGAGCCTCTCCAGGTCTAGTGATGAAATTAAGCTATGATTCTAACTTTCTCTCTCATGTTCCCTCCCTTTTGAGTGTTGAACCATGCATTGTTGGTTACATCAAAATATGAATAGACATTTTTATGCATCACCTTGGCATGTTTAAAATATACATTTTGATGTGAAACTAACTGAAACACCACATATAAAGTTAGTATGCTAGTTACAAAATAACTAGAATATCAACATCTGCCATTCCTTTCATTTCACAATCCTAATATCAACACATGCATCCCACACACAATCACCAGTCATATTCTTCAACAACCAAACTTGCTTTAAAAAACACAATGTGGTATTCCACACTGTAACAAAGGTTCAAATCTCATCCTCCTAGGCCCATCCAATCAGAGTATTGAACCTTAACACTCCCTCCCACCTTGTCGGATTAATATAGGTTGAATGAGAGGTGTTACTTTCAATTAACCCAACCTCCAAGATATTATTATGGAAACAGGGTTACAAAATTTCCTCTCACCCAAAGTCTGCAAAACTCACTTTGAATAACATCATCGCATCTTGCTCATCAGTAAATTTCCAACGATATAACTTTTACCTCAATCCAACCTCTACATTGAGAGTTATACCCCTTCAAAGTCTAACCAATCAGGTAGTGCCATGTGGCACCCACATGGCTAATGGTTAAACCCTTCATAGCTTGAATCTATCGCATGATCAACCTAAATAGATCAATGACCTATAGTAATTGTGGGCCACCCTACTTCTCATACATTTAACAAGGGGGATCGACAATTTGTTCCTTCTGTGAGTAAACCCCTCGTAGTTTCCATTTACCCTATATTCTCCATGTGACCACCTTTTTACATTGATGACCTATATTACTAGTAGCCCCCCTTACCTTCCTAGCATATAATGAGGGTGAGGTGCGCGGGGGGGGGGGGGGCGTGCGCGGGGGTGGGTCTGCTATTTATTGTTTATGTGACAGTGATCCCCACTACACTCATGTACATGTCATACATGACTATGCCACATCACTTGTGGTCCAACGTGGCATCTGTTACATCATCGCACCATAACGCCATCACACCATAACTCTAGAGATGTCCCAATCCAAAAAATTTGTGGCACAACATAGATATTTATGTTAGTCACTAGAGAAATTCCCCATCTGGTGCCTTCCATCTACCACAAATTCCGTCAACACTGTGCTGCTACTATGAGAAGATGCTGCAAAACTTTGTTGAGGAACCAAGCTCTACGGTGACGTAGCTCTTGGCCACATCAAATCCATGTTACTATCATGTGGCACCATAAAACCACTACCACATGTCAAGTGGCTTCAGCTGAATCAACATCCAAAAATGCCCATTCCAACTGTCATGTTCCATTGCCACTTAGGTGCCACAACATCATAATCCTCCACATCACCCGCTTCCACTGCATTTTATTGACATTGAGGTGACATCAACCTACCATGTGGCATCCTCTAATGATGCCATGTTTTATCCAAAAACTAGTCACTTGGCCATCCAAAAAGGTAGTTCCTGCCTACCATGCGTCATACTAACAACACACCATGTCACATATCTACATCCTCCATGATCCCACATGGCATCCATGTAGCCTTTCCCATCCTACATGACATTTACCACATCACCCTAGTTCATGGGTCCCACTAGGTCTCTGTCCTTCATGAAAATCAACATTTTCACATTATAAGTCCTTCTGTTTCTCCACAATTTCATTCCTTAGAATAAACATATCTTATCTCTGTCCCTCAGGACATATATATCTCTATCTTTGTGGAACATACATATCTCCTTCACCATCTCCTAGGACATATATCTCTCGTCTCCATGGAACAAACATATCTCTATCTTCGTTCCCAAGACATATATATCTTTGTCTCTATGGAATAGACATATCTCCATCTCTGTCCCTCGAGACATGTATATCTCTGTCCTCGTTGTCCAACTTGCCAAATCTCGTGGGTTAAATAAATTTCTCCACCCTTTGTAATTTCTGACTCTATTACAAGTCTAACAAGGCTTATTTGTCCTGAATACAAGTTCATTACTTTGCAACAATCAATATTAGAAGTCCTAAGGAGTTTGATGGATTTTCGAAGCCTTTCTATCGAGCAATCCTCAACACCCTTATCACAATAGGAATAAAAAATTCACTCCAACACAATCATTCCAGACATTAAATATAGCCATGATATGATAGATGTATCCATCAACATGCCTACTAACAAGCACAAAAACAAGCCATGTCATGGCTAACACTAGTCTGTGAACTCAGATGCAACAACATCATATCAAACCACATCATAGATCCCACACAATACTATCAAATCCATTGATGAAAATTACATTGCAACATAAAGGAAATCAACAATCTTAGTCAGCCAAATATCCATGACCATGCCAAACAATGGAAATCACACACAATAATAGTTTAATTGAGCACATCAAGCATTCATACAAGACCATGTAACTAGCTCTATAACTCAGGAACATATCAACAAACTCATGGGTCTACAAGTCCCTCAAACCATGATAAAATCCACATATCCATCTCATTTTAGACAACTAAGAATAACACATTCCTCCATAAACAATGTTGGTACAATCATTGTTATAATACATAAACAATTCATTCATGATTCATAGTCCAACACATATAAATATAAATATAATTATACTCATCTGATTAGCTTAAAGACTGTAAACTTTGGGAGGGAATTCAACACTCCACCTAACCATAGTCCAGCTACACTACAATCTTTCTTGCAGCTAACCACCCTGAGCTAGATTTATATTTTGGGAAGTTAAGTGCGAGAGGGAATTCACGCCAATTCCAATTAATCATATCACACAGGAATCTAGAGCCCACATTTCACCCACGGTGTCTCCACCTACTTACAGGAATTGAAAGCTCACTGTGTATCCAACTACTTACAAGAATCCATAACAAATGGTGTCTCCTCCTGATAAATGCTATAAAATACCATAGCTCATAGTGTCTCCACCTACTCAATAGGGATCCAGAGCATTGTATTTCCACTTGCTAAATCCCATAGGTATCCCAACTCAAAGAGTTACCACTCTACTATGAAAGGATCCAGAGCACACAATAGTTCCACCCACTAAACCTGTGGGTATCTAGATTACGCTCTGTCTCCACACACTCTTCTTCAGTCTTCTCTCCACGCCACACTCCTCCATGTGCTCCCACTCTTGAGCCAACACTGCTCCATTGCATTATGATTTTGTGATTTCTCTCACAATTACCATATGCTAATCCCTTGCATATTTTTCATATCTACATATATTTCATGTCTATTTGCCTTTGCAAAAATATCTCACAATTTCTTCTGCACATCAGGACATACTACTCCACATACTCATCATATTGTCTGGATGATCCCCCCCAACTCTATTTCCTGTCAGCCTTTTCTTCCGCTAATACTCATCTCCCCTCGTACGTGTTGACCACATCAACATGCCCCTCGAGGGAAGAGATGGTATGGGGGCTTTACTTTACTTAGGATACCCATACTCAACCTCCCTTCCTACTTTGCAGGCCATTAGACCCACTCAAGGAAATGGTAGCACATTAAATAAAATAACTTGAGTTTAATCACTTCCCAAGAAACTCCTCCTTAAACCTTTTAATCCAAGTCCACTCCTATCAACCTAGTAATTGTGTTTACATTTCCACAATATTAACATGAATTATGATTCATAGTGAGCTTTATAAAAGGGGCAGAAAATTGGGTTATCACACAATATCTCTATCTATCAAACCTAGTAACTAATGGTACTAGTTATCATAACACAATAAGATTTAATAATTGGCACTTAAAAAAAGCCTTGGTATGACCAATCTTTGGTCGATGAAATTATCTTAATGAAAATATTCCCCTTGCAAAATCTCCATTAACTAACATATCACCATCAAAACCTCAGGAAATTGTGAGTTTTTCATGCTATATGGGTTTTTGATATTTCCCAACTCTATGTTGGAACCTCTCAACAATAAATTTTTTCTTTTGGGATAATTGAATATAATACACTTCAACACCAGGGTTTTAACAAATAAGAACCATGCTACCATAATACTAAATGTCGATATTAGAACCACTCTTATAAATTCAAATTGTTAACTATGTCACCTACATATTGCTCCTATGGATGATAAGAAGCCTATGTAGCATGATCTTTAAAATTAAGTCAACACGAGGATCAACTTTATTGAATATATCTTGTTAGTGTCGGTCTTGAGCCCTCCATCGGTGATCAAAAGCTCTTTGCATGTGCATAGGTAGGTGTCTCATCAGTATCAGTTTTGCATCCCGTTAGGCATGCCATAAAACTGATGGAGGAGCTGGTCCTTGTTCCTTTCTTGGCTTTGCTGGATCAGATCATATCATTTAAATGAGCTTGTGTTACACTTGTTTTATTTTTGTCTTGAAAATCCCAAGTCTTAGGTCTAGGGTTTTGGTCAAAAAATCACTACAAGGTAAATGAGTCAAAGTCTAATAGTCCCACAGCAAGCGGAAGGAGGTATGTAAATATGTTCCATTGATATTTTTTCATCAGGTACAACTCATTTATACCTTGGATTTAAAAACCCTGTTTTTAAACCCAAGGTCATGTGAAATTTGCAAAAATAAGGAAAATTTTCAAAATTCTTCAAAATGCCGGCAATAACACTGGTTTCCTCGCTAGAGTCCATCAGATGGTAAACCTGCAAAAAGAACGGAGTTAAAGCACTTAAAAGATCAAATTCAGGACAAAGGGAACTCAAAACAGTGTTAAAAGTGAATGTCAAAACAAAAACATTGGAAAGTGGCTTTGGTAAGTTAATTTTTTCAAATTTGGGCCTATAAAGAGTAAATTTCCCTCTAAACAACCTCATTATGCATTTGAGAGCTTGCAAAAACAAGTGAGAGGTCAAAGGAGGCGATTTGCAGCAAGTTGAAGTCATTTTCAGGGGTGCGACCACTCAGGCTCAGTGCGCGACTAGTTGGGTGGGGCGCGACCACTCAGCGACCCCTCTGCAGTGTATTTTTCTAAAGGGCGCGACCACTTAGGCAGGGCGCGACCACTCAGAGCAGGGGCGCAACCACTCAAACTGTTTTTTACAGAACCACTCCAAATCAACCAAATCGCCCTCTTGCTTGCTAAATTGATCGAGGTAGGCACTCAATTCATGAATGATGATATGGATGGTGAAAATAATGATGTGTGTCATGGTTTTATCATTTAAAGTTGCAAGTGAATG